>QMFG01003289.1:4374-46803 GCA_003314545.1 Ramaria sp. MG151
CTAAAAAAAGAATATGATTGGACCTGACCACTGATTGTTTCACCAGAATTGTTTCAATAGATGATGTATTTGAGTCGAAGTGATAGACAAAAGAGTTGTGGGATGAAAGTGATGGGAGTGTGGGAATGTTGCTTTGGACTTCGGACAAAATGCTTTGGAACGATTGCTTTGGAACGAAGATGATCTGAATGTGATGTCCAAATTGTGATCGTGACAGTATGTTCTCTAGTTCAATTATGGTACGTCTACTTCATTGCTTTGCTCAAACTTGCCAACTCATCCTAAAAATTATCTTGAACAACAACTTTATATCTGAGTATGCACTTTAACTCTACTTATATTCAACACACTTCATTAGAATGTGAAATCACTGGCTGTGATCAACATGAACTGTAAAGTTCATTCGATCCACGAGATAGAGTCCTTTCAGAACCTCTATTTCTTCGGAACAATGCACTTTATTCGCAAACCTTCCGAAAGCCATTCACTTTTACTGTAGGATTTGTATTCACTTTCGAAAACCATTCTATTATCATTGGAAACATTTCCGAACAGATTTACTAACACCACATTTATCTACATCTTTTATCACTGATATCTGAATTCTGACACTCTACTCCCCTACACTCCCTTCACTAAGGTCACACCTGAACTTCAGGTGACCTCAGGCCTCATCCAAAATACTGGGACAGGACTCTGAGCTGGCACAGCACATAAGCTGAAACCAAGTCCCATCAGACTTGACCACCAAGCCTTGGCCCCCCTCGGCACCTGATCCCAAACCTCAGTCAACTCTAACCTGAGTCTCAGCCTCTCTTCTGCTTCCATTCTGATCCATTCTGATCAGTTCTTAACAGAATGTCATTGTTATTAGATCAATGTGAAACAAATCCAGTTACCATAATTAGTCTTGTAGATAATGTTCCATGATTTTGATTCAAGGAACTGCTGAAGGTATTTAAGCAGATCCAAGGGCAAGCACCACACCTCTGTGCTTAGAGACACTGAGGTGGTGAGCATACTTACATTTCTCATTCATTGTCACTTTATCTAACTACCTAAGTAGAACTTTATTGTATCACAGGTTGTTAGATTTCTACCCTCAGTGCTTAGAGACACTGAGGTGAACTTTATCGTATCACAGGTTGCGTTTTATCACGTCTCTCCATAAAATATCTCAACAGGGAATTGCCAGCTTACCAAAGGATTCTGCCAGATACCTCCTAGCTCAGGAAGATGATAACACTTCCAGCCTTTCCAGATATGCGTCCCAGCCTTCTTGCTGGTAACGTTTGGCTTGCTTTTGAATAGCCTCCACGTTAACATTGTCCCCTTTTCCATAAATGCCTCTTCCGACGATGATAATATCACATCGTCTGTCTAAGATGACTTCGCGAGGCGTTTTGTATTGCTGGCCCATGCCGTCCCCCTGTGTGTCAAGCCCAACCCCCGGAGTTAAAATAAGGAAGTCCTCATTTAAAGCAGGTGCAGCTTCTGGTTGCTGGATATTGTCACGATTCACGGCGATAAAACCAATGACAAAATCTCGTTGTGCTCGCGCCATTTGGATAGCATCCTGAGTGTAAGAACCAGTGGCTAGGTTCCCTTGAGTGCTCATCTCTGCCAGTAAAAGTAATCCGCGCCCCAAGGGGAGACCCACGGATGCAAGACCCGAGATGATGCTAGGGCCAGGGACAGGATGCGCGTTGGTTATGTGAGCCCAGGTTGCGATCTTGTGAACACCTTGTGAGTACTGGAGAATTACAGTATTTCCTGGATAGAAATAGCGGTAAATATAAAGTTACTGCGAAAACAGGAACATGTTCGCAGTCACCTATATCAGCAAATTTCCTATCTTCAAAAATGAGGAAGTCATGTTTTTGGCTGAGCTCTTGGAGGCGAGTGACCAAGTCTTGGTCAAAGTCTTCGACAATGTCAATGTGAGTCTGTTTCGAGGGACAGATAAAGACACGCATGGGACGAAGAGAATCGGAATACATGCCTTGACAAGACAAACATACTGACCAACAGCATCTACTATCGAAAGTAATGACTCCTTTTTAGTGACATCAACGCTAACACATAGGTTAGTCCTCTTCTGTTCAATAATAGCCAACAATCGTTTTGCAGCTGGGTTGGTATGTAACTGGGAACGCTGGGCGTAAGTCAAGGATCCCATTAAGTAGTGTAGGTTACGTAAGATCTGCTCAATGTCGAACACTGGTGTTCGCAGGAGAGAAACAGATGACATTGAGCCAGAGAGGCTCGCAAAACGCCTCAAAATAGATGAAAATACCTCCACCGAGTCTTTTGGGCCTAGCTCAGCTGTCGGAGACTCTGGAGCGGACATGAAGTCCAAGTTTTCTGCTGAAGCTCTCTTACCTCCCAGCCGAAGCCTCTTGCCTCCCCACAGGACAGAAACGTCAGATGGTGATGACTTCCGTATCTCTGAACCAAATGTTGGTATATCAGAATACATCGCAAATGACATTTCTCCAATAGAGGGTATCATTAAGCAGCGGTACGTGCGATCAATTAACTGAGGCCTTAATTGATGCATCTATATCGGACGTAGGTTCACTGACTTCTTGGTATTTGAAGTGGATATCCAAGGCCAAGTCGTACACCTGAAGTCAATTGACGAACCAGAGCCGCCGACCAAGGCCGACACCACAAGTAAGGAGAGCCAGGATCATCTAACTAGTACACCCGATGGTGTTCCAGGAACTTCAAAAGACCACGCCATCGATACTAGTCCACCGGCAAATGTAGCTGGTGATTTGGATGGAAATCCATCTGATAATCCTAAACCGAATGTTGAACTATGGCCTGCGAAATTTACCGAAGAGTTGACACCGTTACTATCACAAACGGTCATTGAGAAGTTGAAGGAAATGTTTTTTCAGGGCCCTGAACCCCCCTTTGTTAGCGACAGCGGCTGGGGCAACCGACAATCACAAATCAGTAAAGGCGAAACTGAGGAAGACGCAACAGTAGAACCCTCTGCATACAAAACCTTAGAGTCGCATCAACCTCCAGGAAAGAAAAATACGAGGGGAAGGAAAGGAAAAGACAAGGACGGAAGGGGTCGTGGTGGCAAAAGAGCTCGTGGCGACCGGGAAGATAACAGGAAGGTTTTTTCGGACGTTCGTATTCAACCGATTTGCGACTCGCTTTCCTGTACTTTACACCTGACTATCCGCCAAACCAGCCTATTCCATCCAAACAAGAGCGGACTGCACTTCACGAG
This sequence comes from Ramaria sp. MG151, assembly GCA_003314545.1. Lineage (NCBI taxonomy): Eukaryota > Fungi > Basidiomycota > Agaricomycetes > Gomphales > Gomphaceae > Ramaria > Ramaria sp. MG151. The sequence continues at coordinate 7,625 of QMFG01003289.1, forward strand.
ACCATACGTACACTTTTTCAAGGTAAATTGGAGACGGAAACCGACCGCAGTGGTGCAGGGAATGAGTCAGGACAACGTATTGTTATTAAATGGTCAAAGACTAAAGGTGGCAACGTGAAGCGTGGCAACAAAGAGGATGCCATTGCCAGAGGTATGTTACATTTGTAATCAACTCGCCTCGAGCTTTTGATTAGTCTGCTTTAGGTGGAAGAGGCAATCCATTTCCTTACATCCATTTTAGCCTACAGAAGACCAACAGGGACACCCAGGATGCCCTTTCGCACCTATCTCGGTTGTTACATGCTCCCGTCAAGGATCTTTCCGTCTCGGGCACAAAGGATAAGCGCGGAGTGACCGTCCAGCGAGTTTCATTCAAGAGAAATGGGAAAACCGCCCAGGACGTCTGGAAAACTGTGAATGGTATTACAGGCAGACGAACCGCTCAGCAGGCGACTATGGCACGCGGCGAAAGAGGAATAAGAATCGGCGATCTTGCTTATCGAAAAGGTTTTCTCGAACTAGGGATGCTTAGAGGTAATGCATTTGTGATAACATTGCGGTACGCAATTGCTATCCTCGTTTGTGTCGCAATGGGTTCTTGACTGCTCTTATAGCAATGTCAAAGTGGATTCCCCGGAAACTATGGACCGAGCTCTAAATTCTCTGAAAGAGAATGGGTTCATTAATTATTATGGTGCCTTCTGCGGGCTGGATGGTTGTCCAAATAACACTCATCTATTTGGTAGGGATGCAACGGTTTGGAACAGCATCTATCCCCACTCATTCGATCGGACTCGCCCTCTTGAGATCTGATTGGACTGGGGCCATCTCACTCATTTTACGACCTCGCCCAGGAGAATATCCCGAGGCAGATGCTGCCCGTCATGCATGGCTTGACGAAAGAGACCTCGAAAAGGCTCTCTCCCTGATGCCACGTCGGGTTGTGGCCGAACGGTGCATTCTCGAAAACTACAAAAAGCAAGGGGGCGATGACAGAAACGCCTTGGGCGCTATATCAACTGTACGTCTCTGTTCTTTCTCATTTACCCCCTGAGCAATGCCTCTAGATCCCCAAAAATCTTCGTTTGATGTATGTTCATGCCTACCAATCATACGTATGGAATGCCATCGTCTCGGAGCGAATAAAGGAGTATGGACGAAAGCCAATTGTCGGCGACCTAGTATTTGATACAGCAGATTCGTCGACAGACGAAGTTGTAAAAGATACAGATGGTGGAACCGGCGTTACGGACATTGAGGTAGATGATCCGGCAACTGTCAATGATGGTATCTGATCCTCCTATTCTCAACCTTACGCTGCTGACTTGTGTCTCTTCTGTAGAGCTGGGGGAACCCGTAGAAGTCGAAAAGCCGACAGAACAATCAGACCGCAAGTCATGGCAGCCTTCGCGAGTCAGGGTTCTGCGTGCCGATGACCTGGACAAGTACACTATTTTTGACATTATTATGCCACTTCCTGGAACGGACGTTGCTTATCCGGAGGGCCCACTTGGAGAAAAGTACAGAGAGTTTTTGAGACTTGATGGTCTGGACCCCAACAACTTTCATCGGAAACAAAGGTAGATGCCTCCCTCCATTCATGCTATTCATGGTGTTTATCCTTCCTCAGGGACTATACTCTTGGGGGATCATACAGGAAGATTATCCACCTTCCGAAGCACATATCATGGTCCACCATGCGCTATACCGACCCGGATGTTGCCTTGGCGCAATCTGATGAAGACCAGCTGCTCGGGTTCGACCCGCCATTGACAGACGAGAACGGGCCATTCCTGGCATTACAAATCCGAATGCAACTGGGGACTGCAGCGTATGCAACAATGGCATTAAGAGAGGTGACGAAGACCGAGACTAGTTCCCACCACCAGTCGGCTCTCACACAGGCATCGGATGATCAAAAGTTTAAGGGGTTGCAAGAGTAGGATATTAGTGTGTCGAGATAGATAACTCGTCCATTAGAAACCAGGCGAATAACGCCTCTTGCAAGTCGTCAGAGATGCATTGACGTGGGAACATTGCTGTCTTTACAGCAACAATGTCAGGGTCTTGACAGTCCCACGAAACCAAGCAACTTTACATGATTGGTTGTCAGAAGGGTTACCTCTTCTACATAATTGGATATTTAGTACGTGGCCAACGCGCGTGATGAAGACGCTCACTGGCAAATAGCAGACTTTTTTCCTTTGCTTCATACCATGTCGACACAAAGCATCGAGACCGTCGTGTTTCTTTCTCTGGTGCTTGACCTGTTCGGTTAGTGATGTGGTGTGCCTATCTACGTGAGAGTATCTAATATAATCCTTAGCTTTCACGATTCCTTTACCCCTCTTCCCTCGGTTGATAGAATGGTATACAAAAGTGAGCCCGTGATCGCACTACTCGGCATACCAAAGATTTATACCTACGGTTTTACTAGCGTGAATCCTCAGATCCTCGTGGATTCTTGTCACAGACTCTAGGAGCCGTCTCGTGGCTGCGAGGACTAGTTTATAATCCGCCAGAGAACTTGCAAAAGTGGGATGTAGTGTTGTTAGGTATGACAGATCGATGTACATGGCAACATGTTCTCAAGTGAGCTTTTAGGAGGCTTGATGGGATCGCTCTTCTCGTGAGGATACAAACACCATCCCGTGCTCTCTGAACCTCATTCCCCCGCAGAACTCTCCAATTCCTTGTATCTCCCTACATAGGAGGATTGTCTGACCGTTATGGTCGTAAACGAATCCTGTTGTTAACGATGATTGGGAATCTGCTCTCAGCAGTAGTGTATGTTTTCCAATTTCCGTGTTATCGAACTTCACCAAAGTGGACTCATCGTCGCGGGTAGGTGGATACAATCTACGACTTTCGCCTCCTTTATGCTTTCCAGAGCTATCGGAGGAGCTAGTGAAGGGAATGTACAACTTGCCATGTGGGTTGTGTATCATACATTTGAAATGGTCTATGCACACCTCGATTCAGTGCCATCTTGTCGGATGTTACGACGCCTGCCAACCGAGCCAGAGCATTATCGCATGTTGGAATCGCATTCGCTATATGCTTTTGCATAGGGCCTCCGATTGGAGCTTATTTTGCGTCCCGTCCTGCCCCTCCAACGTTCGCTGGTCGCGAGTTGAATCTCAATATCTACGCCACACCAGCGATCATCACGCTTATTCTCCTCACTATCGAGTGTGTATTCCTGATCGTAGCACTCCCAGAAACGCGGGGGAAGCATATGAAAGCAGAGAAAGGCAAACAGGCAGATGGCAAGACAAGTGGGGTAACACCTGTCGCCCGCAAGGCCGACGTTCCTACGAGATTAGCTACATTACGCAGTCTCCGGCAGCTGCACTTGTTATTCCTCGGTCTATTTTCAGGCGAGCATGATCTCGTTTCCAAATTGTCTATGCCTATATTAATCCAGCTCCTATCAGGCGTCGAATTTACTCTGACGTTCCTCACCTTTGATCGTATGTGTCGTTTTTTCTTATGGATGCAAACTGACTGTTCCATGGGATTAGTGCTGGACTGGGATAACAAGCAGAATGGTTCTCTGATAGGTCGCAACATCTCCATTCTGTTGTCATGTTTTTGCTGAAGTTAGGATACAGGACTCATTGGAATCATCAGCGCATTATTGCAAGGTGGCTACGTGCGCAGGGCAATTCCGAAGTTGGGCGAAGGCAAAATGGCTCGGCGGGGCGTGTTAGCCTGTACTTTGGGCCTTGCCCTTCTTGCTGTCCTTCCGAACCTAGTAGCCACCCACCGAGGAATTGCGATCGGAGTTCTGCGTGCTGCGGCAGTCTGCCTTGCGTTCACATCAGCGACTGTCGTGAACTCCCTCACTGCCTTCGCCTCCTTGCAGTGCGATGATGCTGGCATTGATCATGATACAGGAAAGCCAGAGAAGGAACATCCTCAGCTAGCGAAAGGTCAAGCACTTGGGGGCTTCCGCTCCTCTGGTCAGCTTGGCCGCGCGATTGGGCCGCTACTCGGTAAGGTCAATAAGATCATAAAGAATCGTTCATTAATGAGGCTGGAAAAACAGCATGTGCCTCATATTGGACAGTTGGTCCTTCTATGACATACAGCATAGCAGGACTAGCCATGTCGGCGCTAGTGGTACGCATGGGTGCCATATCACGCACCCAGTCGAGGTAGGGTAACTGGATGACTACTGGTTATAGCCATCATCAATGCCGGGTATAAGTATATACTCTATTAAATTATCCAGTGTCCTTCTATGGACTGCGGTCGCGAGACATAGCAATTATACATATCGACTGATATCGATATGCAAGTAAATTAGATTTACTGTAGATCTAACCTAAATCTTAAATGTTTCCTGAAGTCCTGTCCAACCGTCTCCTACCCCCACCAACAAAAGGTCAACGGCTAGCACCGCCTTGTTCGTAAGGAGGTGGGGGTGGGCGAACGGTCGAGGAGCTTGCTATGGAATTCCGTGCCATATTTAACTCGGCGTCCGATAAAATAAGATCTTCCGAATCCTTTTTTCGATACACAGGGGTCCGAGAGCGGGATTGTGTTTGGGGAGCGAGGGAAGTCTGAGAAGCTAGTAACGGTACATCACCGTGATACTCCGGGGCAGGTGACCGTGGCGACGACGGAGTGAAAACGGCCGGGAGAAAGAACATGACTCCACGGTTGTAACTACTTCGGCGTCGTGGTTGAGACTCGGTACCGTTGAGAGATGCGCGGACCCAGGTTCTCGCTCGGTGGAACGCATGGGTGGCAATCGTTGTTATTGATGAAGGATTTTCTCTCAAGAAAGTTTCTGTTGATATCGTTGGAGATGGCGGAGTCACGTCAAATGATACTGGTAAGAGAGGATGCTCCCTTGACGGAGAGGGAAGCATAGAAGAAAATGATGTCGTGGGCGACGATAACTCCGTCGTGGTACCTGATGGCTCTGCCACGGTGACGAATCCTAGGTCCAAATGAAACCTACCCTCCTGATGATAGGCGCGAGGTAACACGACGTCATACCTCCCAAGGGCTAAACGCCTCCTGACGCTCTCTCCGTGTTGCTTTTTCTGTCTCTTCTGCCATAACCTGACGATACCAATGATAAGGATGACCAGTCCTACCCACATCAAAGCTTTTCCCCAAGTGCCGAGGAAAGTGATAAATGCGGCGTCATCAGCGTGCCAACTGCTTCCATAATGATGAGAGAAAAACGAATCTGGTGCTTCTCCAGGTTTAGCATTTTTTCCATATAAGGCTTTCGGTAAGACGCGAACATCTCCCCCTGGATGTCTGGGCGACGGAGGATGCGACGCAGTGTAGAGACCAAACTGAGCCGAGATGAACATGGGTCCAGTAGAAAACATCACAGTGGGATAGTTTAGGATGTAAGAGTGATCAAATGTAACCAAATTGTGAATGGCTTGCTCCATGAAGGGGTGGTCCTTTTCAGCGAACATAAGGTCATTAGAGACCCCCACAGGTATAGTTCTGGGAAGAATGACGGGAAATGTGAGAAGAGGATCGAGCGGTCGTAGACAGCCAACGTCGAGATCAAGGTATACACCTCCGAAGTGGTAAAGGACAAAGTAGCGAATGGCGTCGGCGCGTTGAATAGGATAGGTATAAGCGTCAAACGTAGGGAGAAACCATGAATAATGCGTAGCAATGAATTCACGCGACGTAGCATCTGTCCATAACTTGTGTTCGCTACGTCGGGAACACTCAATAAACATAATGCATATTGCAAAGGAGAACTCACTAATCAGGCATCAAGTCCTTGCAGGTTTGAGACACATTAATCCATCGCTGGGGAAGGATCTCTGTCTTCCAAGTCTGATGTATTATACGTGGTATACGCTCAGCACTGGAACTCGCGGAATTGTTAGACGAGGCTTCGAGCTCTTCGGGAGTGATGTACGCAGGAGCGTCGATATGGAGGTAAAATGATATTGTCGACAGTACAACCACTGTGCCAAACAGGAATAGAGCGAGGAGGGTGAGGAGAATAGCGACAGTCTGCCTTTTCGTTCGCATGGTGTAGGCTACCAACTGGCGCGCGGCAGCGCCACTTGCTCCTATTAGCTTTATAGTTCTCGCTTACGGCTGGTCGCTTACTTCAGGTCGCTTGACCCGGATTCTGGAGCTTACCGTAAGTAGAATCTCAACCGAAATTCATGATCACATTAGTCGATTGCAAAGACCTGTATGACCGCGTGCTCATACTCGACCATTTTACTATGATTTAAGTCTTCAAATTCGAAATCCTTCGCCAGGTTTGTCACCACCAGTAATTCCCTTCCCCAGTCATGCTTTGCCCACTCACGACCTGGTCTCGCCCCCTTTTCACCCGGTAATCCTAAGAAATCCGCAAGAGATGATGCTTCGCCATCCCCAAAGATCCATGATCGTTGCTGCGGTGGCGGTATCTTAGCCAAAAATTTTAGGCAATCCCGCAATGGCCACACACAACTCCAGTCACTCTCCGTGGGTAGGGTTCCGGAGAATCTTGCGTTGGAGGGAGAATACATCGACTCACGCCCGCGTCTATATTGTTGCAACTTGGCGGCCATCCCAGTCAACTTCCGAAGCTGTTGCCCAAGTTCTTCTGCCAGTTGTCTGTGCAATACGTCTCGACGGTCCTTTGGCGAGATGAATTGAAGAGAATTGCTCAGTATCGCGCGATCGCCATCTGCATCCACTTCCATCACTCCGTGGTCTTCTATATGATAAACTGAGTGTGGTGCTGAGCTAGAAACAGTAGAAGTAGCAGAAGAGTTGACGACCGTGGAGCTTTGGCTATAAGTTCCACGAGATGAATCAAACGCATGTGTGGAAGCAGCTATAGATTTGCCAAAAGCAGGCACAACGCATTCAAGTAACTTTCCACAGTCCCAAAGTTGTGCTGGTGGACGTATCACAGCGGAGACTCCTCGAACAAAGAGATTCATTACTGCCGAGATTTCAGTATAGGAGTTTGTTGTGGTCAATAATGTAATCTAATGATGAAGGCGCACCATTGGCAAATGCTTGAACGGCCAGATTATTATCACTTGTACAAAGTAGGACGTCTTTACGCTTCACTTGAGCAAAATATTTGCAACAATCAAGGATGAGCTCGTCATTGGAAAGCTGGTATGCTGGAAGTTGAGCTATAATTTGGCTATTAGAATGCAGCACTTACGCCACTGCGTTGTCGCCAGTCGCCGCTGGGTAACATTGTCTGTGTGTACGCTTGCCCTTTGATTCGACTCGTTCCGCTACCGATTTCGGCGGCAAGCCAGCTAGAGGCCCTCCGAGATTCATTAGCTATCCCCCTTGCACTATCCTTCTGATAATCCAATTCGGAAACCACAATGCCAGGAACAAGCATTACCACGTTCAAACGAGTAACATCAGCGTTGATACGGGCAAGTGCTTGTTTAAGAACAAGAAGATGGCGAATAAGAACATTGGTGTCGATAACTAGGTAAATTTCAGTTGCATTCATATCTTCTGTAGCCTGCATAACGCAATATGTGAGTACTGCAGTACAAGTATAGAGGTTTCTTACATCTATCATGTCAACCTCAATGGAGTCAATAATCTCTGAGGAGTCTGAAATGTTCGTATGTCGTGCTACCCATTGGTCTCGAGCCGTCCGGACTGGGTCATTGTACAGTGATTCCTCTAAATTGGACCGATCCTGGTAAGTTATCTTGTTATCTGAGTTCCACGATGACTGAGCGGAGGGGTACATGGTGTACATCATCTGAGTTGTGGCAAGCGAGATCAAGATACACGGGACATATTATCACGTGGCCACGCACTAAGAACGCTTCCTATCATGAAAAACTCCGAAGAAATCTTAAAAAGTGGTTGAACTGCATTGTGATATTTTTAACTCCAAAACATAGATCAAAAATCACATTTTGCTAATGAGTTTTCAGGATTATGATGTTTTATCATGGTTTTCCCTACTGATACCTTGAAAACTTTGAAAAACCCTAGATAAATATTAAGTTTTTCTGGGATTCTATGGTCCAGAATACCGTGGAAAGATTCAACCACCCTTCAAGGGTTTTCTGAGGATTATCCCGATAGCAAAACTTTCCTATGCCTCCTGTGGTGCAGTCACTGCGGCTCACGTTCAAGATCAAGTTGTGCCTTTCTCACATTTTACAAGGCAATAAAATCGGCTTTTATATCTAAACTGTGCAGACACATTTAGCAACTCGGAAAGATTGAATCTTAAAAGAGCGTTATAATAATCAGAAACCAATCTTTTATGTTTGGACTCCGCGTAAGATGTAGAGTCTCTCCTTTCTCTGCTTGCCTTCCACCATTTACGATTCTTTTAATTTTTCTACCTGTGCGGAAGTTACTTGTAACAAAGTACGTCTATCGTGACGGTGTCAGTCCTGCCACTCTGTATGCATTCGTCCTCAACAGCTAGATGTCCCATTCTCTTTGGTACGACGACGAGCAGTTGGCAGGTCCAAGCTGCAATTCCACTCCTTTCTCTTTCCAAGTCCATAATCCTCCATATAAGGTAGTTCTTCCAAGCCGTCAAAAACCACTTCCCCATGTCCTGCCCAATGACCACTCCATCCCTCAACTTCTCCAGAAAAGATACAGAAGCTACGACGCCGCTGACCCATACGTTATTCGCCCAAATTTTCATCTCCCTGGTTGTGACAATGAAGCTTCCAAAAGATTGTACCAATATCATGATCGATTTCGACATGATATTTATTGCGGCCACCAACTCAACGCTATAATACTTGCGGATAACCCCAGTAGTCCGAATGCGGAGGATTTTGGTGCAGATCTGTTAGGCGTGCCGCATTCTCGCCCTAGGGTGCAGCATAATGAATCACACAGTACCTTTCGGCACGACGCTTGTGCTACCCCGCTGTCCTTGTATCTCCAGGAAGCTACCACGCCATTTCTATCATGTAACTCTGTTTCCCCCCCAAATTTAACCGAATCCTCCTCTCCCCCTCGCGTAGTCACGGCTAAATTAGAAGAGACGGACGACTCGCATTTGGACCCGTCCCTTCAAGCTCGTCCGCAGACTCTTAGCCCATATGCTCCTATGCCACTTCAGCCCATATTTCACCTAGAACCTCATTCTAAAACGATCCATGATATGATAGAACCTATACCGCACATTTCTCCCCCGCTTTGCGACGCTAAGCGGAGTAAAAGCCCTCCAATTGACCCGCTCCTCATTCCACACCACGAGGAGGCACCGGATTCAGTAGGAAGTCACTTTGCGCGAGGTTCCATCATACCACGAGATCTCTGGCCCCCATCAACTCTCGCGTCAAAATTATCAGGATCAAACCATCACAATTTCTGCCTCTCTACGTCTATAGATATTCCTTTGGAAATTGCGAAACACTATGCGCAGGAATTCCGTGCTTCTAGTCCATATACTCAACTCTCGCAACAGTTTTTGTTGTCATTCATGGGGCAGTCAGTTGGGAAACTACCGTGGTCGTGCTACATTCGTGGCTGTGGGAAGCAACTCGCCAGGAAGAGTCACATGGTTGATCATATCCGAATGCATCTTGACGAGAGGGTATATGCGTGCGAATACTGGTACACCCAGGCTAGTAGTATTATTCATCGTCCGCTAGCTCACATCTCTAGTACAGCCCTCAAACATTTCTCCGGAAAGCCGACTGCAAAAGGCACTTGGTAGCTCATAATCCAGGAAAGGCCTTTCAGTGTGATCTATGGTATGTCAATTGACTTTTTGTAATGCGTTCAAGTTGTCTTTTCGTAGCCATTTGCAGCAAGAAGTCCTTTGGACGTAAAGACCTTCTTACCCGTCACAAGCGCAAATGCGACTCAAATTTCAGCAGTACTGGTAGTTATACACTGGTGAGCACAAAGGGATTGTCTCGGAAAAGAAAGGGAGTGCACGGAACCTCGATAATCGCCACCCAAGGGATTCAAAATGAATTGTGCATCGCTGGAAGTTTATTTTCAATACCTCCGGAGCAATTCAAGAAGAACAACCGTGGCTTTATTCAGGAGTCTAATGAAGGTAACAAAGAAAATATTCCGCCTTCACCGGAGGAGAGGCTAAAGAAGAAGGCGAGGGTTCTCTTTTAAGATTTAATATGCCTGAAAACAGCTTTCTTCACGAGGTGGTATACTTCTAGAGCATTCTACCATAGCAGGTTCTGTATCCGTAATTAGCCTCAAATTCTCGTTCACGTTGTCACGTGTCACTCTTGCTGTGTGACGCGATCCTGCCTGTGACAGCTCTACTTCCGCGACAGTCAAGTCAGCATGTCGCGAGGACGTTCTCACTCGCCAAGGCGTCTCGATGGTTCTGATACTGAGATGCGCAGTGTCTCTCCTCCAGTTCGCGATATCAAAGAAGCTACCAACCTCAAAGTTGTCGTAATCACAAATTTAACAAGGAATGTCGTCGAGCCTCACTTGCGAACTGTATTTGGCTTTTATGGCGAAATAAAGAAAATAGATCTTCCCTTGTTCGGAAAATGTACGATACCAATTGCTTTGTGGTGTTTTGATATTGATGTCATCTTCAAAGCTGGCCAAAATCGAGGCAAGGCGGCTTTGGAATACCTCGAGTCTGCAGCGGCGGAAAAAGCAGCATCGCATATGAACAAAGGCCAGTTGGATGGCGCTGTGATCAGTGTGGAACTCTCGAATGCTGTGCTTCGAGACCGCTCCAGGTCTCGGTCTCCACGTCCACCACCACCTCGAGTAAGAAACGGTCGAGCGTTCCGCAGATCATTATCTCGTTCGCTTTCGCCACTCCCCCGTCGCAGAGGTCCGCCACCGCCACCACCACCACCGCGTGATAGAGATATACGTGACAGAGACAGATACAGGTCAAGGTACTCGCCTCCCAGGCGCAGCCCATATTATGAAAGGAGGCGCGGTCCACCAGGGAGGAACTCTTATAGACCCCGTTCAGACTCGCGTTCGCGTTCACCTATGCGCCGGGGCCCTCCAGGACGTCCCATTCCTTCGAGGCGTTCACCCAGCTACGAGAGAGGAGGAACAGGGTATCGTAGAAGGTCGAGGAGCAGAAGTCCCTACTCATTGGCCTCAAGCCGTTCAAGGAGTCGCTCTTACAGCCGCAGTCGTTCACGTTCTTATTCTTATTCGTCAAGATCCTCTAGGAGTCGAACTAGGTCACTTCGCTCGAGCAGAAGCAGGAGTCGGGACGACATCAGAGACAGCAGGTCTAGAAGCCGTAGTCCCCCATAAATAAGTAACACCAAGAGAGAGTTGCTTAATATCTCATACTGATCTACTTTTTAATCTTGCTCTGAGATTATACAGAGGTATCATGTATGAATTGATTGCAATCAATACAATCATGATTAGGTAGTGTTGATACTATAAATTGTCCGAATTGTCTGAAGCATCATCCGCCAGAAAGGGTCTGAGCTGAACGTTAGGCAGTGCAATTAGAGATGAACTGAGAGTAACTCACGTATATTCATAATCATGTCGGCGAATAGCGTTGGACATCCATTCCTCATCTGCATCTTCTAATGCATATCCTGGCCCACCTGCAAGACTTAAAACTACCGGAAGAAACATGAGTCCGTGCAATGCTCCCGAGATGATCAAGGTTAGCCACATTCTAAAATAGTAGATCTGGCATCTTGTTAGAGAAAATAAGAATGCTCAGTTTAAATTTACCTCGAGTAGCCTTGAGCGAGTCAGCCCGAGGACAGAGATGCCAATGAGCTTGGTAAATGTGATACCCGAAAGGACCTAAACAAAAGCTTAATTGAAGATGTCACCAACAAACAGGAAATCACACACCGACGGGCCAACATCGACCATAGCGGTCCACATGCGTTCGTCTCTTTCCTTTTGTCCAGCAGGATGATCTACGGGTAATCCAACACCAGCTCCCATGAACGCTCTCGCAACATGCGAGCAGAACTCGACAGCAATGCCAAGTGATATCACCAAATTGACCAGACTGATGGCGTTCAGGCTAATTCCCCAGACTCCCATCACCCCCATGACGTTAACAACTGTGAGAGCCACCACACCAGTGACAATGGTCCCTGTCCTCCAAGAGCCTAGTAACAAGGCGGTGACGAGAAAAACTGACGCAAGACCCAGTCCTAATACCTCTTGCGTGGTTGCAATGATATGTGCATATTGGTCGAAGAAAACATAGAATAAAGAATAGGGGAAAACTTGCGTCCCTGTTTTCGTCGAGATGTCATCCGCAATGCGATGAGCCGCTGCATATGCATTAATGAAGTCCCCCTGAGTCTTTAAAGGTGAATGGAATGTCCTGAAGTGAGAAGCTTGCACACCAGAATCATCCGTGAATAATGAGAGTGCAGAACTGTATGCAGCCTTGCCTCCAAGGGGGCAATCCTCGTCCGTTGGAGACTGAAGCCACTGTTTAAGGTACGTTATGAACTCCGCACCCTCTGGCATGCCATAAAGAGTGATGTTCCAACTAGGGGTCCGATCTTGAAAACAAGGCCTGCAAAGACGTTCCGAGTCGTGCGATGAACAGAACACTAAAGGGTCATTTTTCCTGACGCGGCAGCAGGATTCGAGAGCGGGATCAAGCCACTTCAAGAAGTCATCAATCCATGACGCCGTAGGCTGCGATATGAAGGACGAGTCGGTTCTATTCCGCTCTGCTTCAAGGGTATTGGCCAAGGAACCTTCGTCACAGGTGGTAAATCGACTGCAGAGATTCCGTTGGCCAGCTATGGAAGTCGCGTTTACATGACGCGACACAAAATAGACAGGTGGTCCAACATCAAAATACGCGTCCACTGCATCAAAGTAAGGGATCAGATACGACTCTGAGGGGAGTGCTAATCTTTGATCTGAAAGCTAGGTCAGGAGAGACAAGACGAACTTGAAATCATCGCTATTCACCTAGGCCGATTTCAATATGCTGGATGGAAATCACAGAGGCTACGAATATGCCACCAAAAATTACTAAAACCGCTCCTTTGACAGGGCCACGCATCAGGTAAGGTGCGTAAGTTCGCCTTATAAAACGAGCTATTCGACCTAAACTCGGGCTAGGAGGTGCATCTTGCAATGCAATGCGCGATGGAATCTTGACGCATGGAAAACAATCTACTCGTCCGGACTGAGGTGATATTAGAGACTTGTATTAATGGGCTACAAAAGACACTAACCTCCAGGCGCCTCAAATCAATAGTAAGTGCGCTAATGAAAACCGTCACTTGCAGAACAGCATTGAGTAAAACACTTCCCGCAGCGTATAGTGCAAAATTTCGGACAGCTGGCATGGGCACAAGAGCCCCAAGGGCGAATGCAACTGTCTCAGATAAGGAGCTCAACAAAATGGATGGCCCCATCTTGGCTAAAGTCCGTGCAACCCGTTCTTCCGGGGAAAGGTGTAAGGGCACAGAATCTGCATCGACTGAATCCTCCCGCATGGGATCAAATAGTGAGCGGCGAGAGGGAGAGGTAGGGGAAAATGGGGTAGGGAAGCCGCCTCCCGAAGGTGTTGTTGACGCGTTTGGACCATGAACCATATTCTGGCGATCTAACTCGTGTACCAAGATAAAAACGTTGTCCACCCCGATAGCAAGGACCAAGAAGGGAATAACCTCCGCGATGATAAGCGTCACTTTCACACCAAGCAGCGAGAATAGGCCGACAGATGAGGAAACTGAAATGATCACAAGAGTAATACCGAAGAGACCCAGAGTGAACTTGGACCCGATAAACAGCCGTCTAGGAAGTCGTGGCAAAAATCGAGGAGGGCGAGACATTTCGAATGAGGAAGAAGACGAAATACCTTCTCGACCAAAAAGGCGTGGAAAATTAATGGCCCATGTTTTGAGGGACTTCCAGACACCTTCCTCCTCTGGACCGACCTCCCCATTTCCCAGGGTAAGCGAAACGTAGACGAACATGACTACATAGGAAAGAAGCACGATTTTGATGTCCATGTTCGTACTCTTGTTGATTTCTTCCTCTACAGAAACACCCGTAGAAAAAGTGACGTCTGACGCGGCGACTTGAGGGCCATCCTCTGCAAGATGCTGAAGGTATACTTTTAACGCATGCTCCCACTCTTCTGCTTTCTGTTTGGTAGACATATCCAGAGAGTCGGAAACGACGTATGTGACAATGAGTGCACGAGCCTCCAACCAATTCGTACTTTCGTTGTCAATGGGTTGAGGAACACCACCCAAAACGTACTGCGGAGCAAGTGGCTGCTGAAAATCGGGTAGACAGTTTGAGGGCTGCGACGCACAACTTTGGACATGAGAAGCCCATGTAGTTGCATTGTACCCATCCAGACTATGTTTGAACCACGCAGCAAGAGACTGGACGACGCAAGCCCCTTCAGGCCCTGCTGGTTTGAAACAAACATCGTTTAAAGTGTAGTTGTTCGGACTCGATCGAAGGGCTCGAATGTCCTCTTCAACCTGGAACCACCACTTCAGACGCTCCCACGTCAAGACAGGTTCGTTAGATTGGGACGTAGCGAAAGGTTCTCCCCCTTCGATATACGTCACTGGTGTGACGAAAATTTGTTCTGTGCGATAAAATGGGCCAAAATTTTCATCAAAGAATTCTTTTTGAAGTTTACTCTCGGATGAGGGTGATACCCATAGTCGTACAGGATCTGTCTCTACTCCGAAATTTCTCCACCCAATGTTGAGAAGTGCAACGAGAGTAAAGACAACGCAGAACGTTAACCAAGGATGATTGGCGCATGAAGCACCCAAACGATAAAACGACCGTCGAAGGAAAGTATTAAGACGGTACTGTCTGGGTTGTAGCGTTTCAATGGGATCAAGCAATGAAGCTCCCCGGCCCAAGTGACGGGATTCGGATTGACCCCCGGTGGAATCTTCGCCGTCAAGATATTGTGCAAGAGATGATGCACCAACAAGCGCACGAGAATGTGACCCAGGAGAAGACGCACTCCCAGGTGGTGCATCTCCTGAAAGAGCCACGCGTTCGTACGTCTCCTCTCGACGCTGTCGAATTGACACTTCGATGAGATAGCCGACTACAAATGCTGCAGATGCCAGACCATATGCCAGGATAAGAATAAAAGAGAGGCAGGATATAGTCCCTATGTGGCATGATGGTTCCGTGCCTGGAGGCGGAATATAAGGGAGAACCGGACAAGTGGATGGGCAATCAACACAAGCGCAGCGACTACCAATATCAGCATCGAAGCAGTTGCGAAGTAGTGGATCAAGGGGAATTTTCTCTGGCGGTGAATATCGAGGAAAATTGATTTGAAATGGACTGCCAAAGTCTCTCTCGTCGCCCATATACTTGAGGAAGGTGCTATAGTTCTTAGCGCCACCGCCGATAAGGTCCATAGCGTATCCATTGGATGCGCCGAATTTGGTATCCTTGCAGCTGTCGTAAAATCCTTGGCCGAATCGTGAGCTAACGTGAAAGTCCACAGACTTGACAGCAGTCTGGCCGCTGCTAGATTCCTGAGTGGCAGTTACATTGAGAAATGTGGCTTGGTTTGGAGAACACGTGAAGGAACAGTAGAACGAGTGGAAGTTGTTGCGGCAGGCTGGGCAAGGAGATATAATGCTCTCCGCTTGCGACAAGCTTGTTTGTAGTGTCTCGACCTGCTCAGAAGTGCAGCAAACAGGTCCATTCGCAAAAGACGTGCCACAGACAGAGACTAGGAGATCCCGGAACTCATCAGTTTCAGGCTGCAGGAACCGTAAACCTCATTGTCTTGCTCATAATTGTCCTATTCTCACCTCTACCGCCGGACCATCGTAAGGACAGGGAAGTTGCTGGCCGAACCAGCCTTTTGTCCCACATGAACCACGCATGGCACAGTGGCCATGCAAGCCTCTGGAGCCAGACATTGCGCGTCAAACCAGGGCGTGCAAGAGACGTACGTTACTGTGACGCGACTTGTTACTACAGTCACACATAATGCGCTACGTCGCGTTGCTTAGCGGGGGCAAGGACAGTTGCTTTAACCTCCTTCATTGCGCAAAAAATGGCCACCAACTCATAGCTGCTGCGTCTCTTGGTCCTGGACCCGGAAAAGGTCAACGAGCCTGTCGCAGCTCTCTGGCTTGGCTCATCATACTACGATACTACAGATGAAATTGACTCGTATCTTTACCAAACGGTTGGCCAGGATGCTATACAGCTGGTTGCAGATGCACTTGAGATCCCACTTATTAGGAGAGTAATCACTGGAGAAGCTGTTCAACGAAGTTCCGAGTATGGATCCCGGCTGACGCTTGACCGTGGAGGGGTGCAGGGAGATGAAACTGAAGATCTACTAGAATTACTTTCGGAAGTCAAGGTCTGAACCTGCAACCTTTTCCTCACCCAGATCAGTCATACTGCATTAGACCAAGTTTCCTGATGTGCAAGGAGTGTCCGTTGGTGCTATTCTCTCGAACTACCAGCGTGTCAGGGTCGAGCATGTGTGCCAACGACTCTTATTAACACCCCTGTGTTACCTATGGCAGCGTGATCAGGCAGAACTGCTTACAGAGATGATTGATAGCGGTTTGGATGCCATTATCATCAAAGTTGCTGGCATCGGTCTTACTACAAAGCACCTCGGCAAGACGTTGGCTGAAATGCAACCGACCCTAATAAAGTTGGTAAGTGTTGTTACATTTCCTTACTTTACCTATTGGAAATATGCAGAATAGCATGTATGGCGCACATATTTGTGGTGAAGGAGGCGAATATGAATCTCTAACCCTAGACCTACCCCTCTTCAAGCATAAGATCGTACTGTAGGTGTTCTTCTACTTAATATGAGGCGAAGTCTTAAATATCACAGAGAAACTGTCGAAACTGTTATTCATTCCGATAACGATTTCGCGACTGTTGCGTATCTCAAAGTGCAACGTGCACGCTTGGAGAAAAAAAGCCCATCATTACCTGTTGTGTTCACCGCCGCTTCTCCTCCCGTTCTTGATGATATGGATGAAGCCGTCTACCAAGCTGTTTTGGGTGCTGGTCTAAGCCTGCCATCCCAGACCACTCTTCCAGTGACACACCATCATGAAAAATTTACTGGCTTGCCACGCGTCGGAAATACCGGACCATGGGTTGTAATAGGTAATGTGGAGTCAACTGTTCCATCAAATTCAATGGAAGAGGAGGTGCGAAATTGTTTCGAAGCTATACAAGGTACGACTGCGTGCCCTTCCCGCCATATGAGCTGAATAGATTGTATGTAAAGGTCATCTGGCTAAGCATTCGTTAAGCCTCTCTCACATAGCCAATATCAATATCCTTATTTCGTCTATGGAGTTGTTCCCCCTCGTCAATGTGACGTACAGTTCCTTCTTCGGCACCAGTCCTCCAGCTCGCGCGTGTGTAGCTGCGGATTTGCCTGAGGGAATTCACCTTCGCCTGGAATGCATAGCATGTCTCGAATTCCCACTTCGCGCAAGACAAGCTCTACATGTTCAAAGCCTGAGTTACTGGGCACCTGCTAACATTGGGCCCTACTCTCAAGCAATCAAGGTAAGATCCCGGTGACTTACGTGACATCTAATTTACGCAACTTCAGGTTGGAGAGCATATCTTTGTCTCAGGACAAATCGGGCTTGTTCCTTCAAACAATGTCCTTCCTTCTCCCCAATCACTCTCAAAAGAAGTCGCATTATCTGTGCGGCATGTACGTAGTGTAAGGGACGTCATGAGGCACTCTAGCGGTTGCTCGGAATGCGTGACGCAAGGTGTTATCTTCTGGTTAGCTCATGCCACCCATTTAATCCC
The DNA here is from genome assembly GCA_003314545.1 of Ramaria sp. MG151. Taxonomy (NCBI): domain Eukaryota; kingdom Fungi; phylum Basidiomycota; class Agaricomycetes; order Gomphales; family Gomphaceae; genus Ramaria; species Ramaria sp. MG151. The sequence continues at coordinate 25,361 of QMFG01003289.1, forward strand.
GGTACAACAAGGGGTAGCGGCTTCCGAAATGGTGAGTTCCGATGCAGGACTAGCTCTTTGAATATGCCCCATTTTTTTTCAAGTTTTCCCAGGGAAAAGTACCTACCCTATTTGTTACCGTCAAGTCGTTGCCCAAGGATGCACTTATTGAGACTCAGGTATTGCTGCACACAACTCGAAAAGTACTATCCGACGACGACGACGACGACGACGAGAACCAGAGTTCCGTGCCTAGATTCTCATCTGGTCAATATGTCGTTTTCCCAGTGGACGATCGCTGACTCTGCTCTCTAGGTCAGTTACCTGATCTGCAAGTGCACTGGGAAGCTATGTACTTCGACGACATGGATGCCTTTGTCTTAATAGTAACATGCATGAACCCTGAAGGCATGTTTTCAGTTCGCCCGCTCAAAGGACCAAATTCTCACCATCCCAAAGACATATGCTCCATGGCAAATCATCTTGCATCTATCACCACATTCCAGAAACTGAGACAAAACACTGTTTCAATACGGTTTTTTCATACTCCGGCAGCGACGCCAGACTGTTAGTACACTTTCGACCTAGTTCCTTGTCGTATCTCTGACGTGGTTTCCATAGTATATCAATTGCTTCGTGTCCTATTTGGACCGAAGAGTAGCGTACCACCCGTGATGGTCATACCGTCTCGATCGATCGCTACCTGGGCAAGGGACGACTGGGATTACGCTCTTTGCTTTTTTGGGTAGATTACAAGGGGGGGAAACACAATCTAATCATGCTGAGAATTCCACAATGGATTCATCTGCCTTTTGAATGGCTCGAGAGTAAATTCAAGCGCAGAACATGGATATCCGATTTCGAAGTTTTGCAAGACACTTGGGTGCAAAATACCAAGATTGCCTATTTTAATGTCGCGAGAGTCTACGGGTATAACATTATCTTGAGTTAAATGCGTTGAGGCCTTGGGTGGCGGTGCACGATAGTAAATGTTGGCAGCACGACCGGATAGAAATGTTGCGTCTGTAAATTGAAAAAAAAAAAACTTAGTGCCATCGATAGGAGTATACATAGTCGAGGAATCTCACCATTCACTTCGCTGATATAATAGCCAGTATCAGCGTTGTTGTCTCCTATCGCGATCCTTGGTATTTCAAGCATCTGCATCAACCTATTCAATAAGCCGTGAACGACTTCGAATCCAGCCGTCTTATTGCACCACACAGCCGCGGCGTGCCGTACATTGCGTGCCTGTCGATGAAGAGTAGCGTCCTTGACTACGACGTCGGCAGTCTCAAACACACGGATTGGAAGGGGATGACTACGATTCTCTCGGATTGTCTTGAGAAGTCCGGGAATGAGTGACGTACGCACAACTTGGAATTCGAGGGTTTTGGGGTTGGCAATCTTCACGGCTTGAGTACCATCATCGACGCGATTCAACCACTCAAAATTTTCTTCATGCGAACACTGTAAGAGTGGAAGATCAGTCGATTTATCGCCATGCGATAGATATCACTGACCAAAATGAGCGGGAGGACCTCGATCCAGCCCGCCATAGCCCATTCAAGGCGAACTAGGTCGCTTAGCTTGCTAATGGCAAGTGGCTGAGCTACGGTATTCGTAGGAGGGAACGTTTTAGGCAGGTTATTGAAGCCATAGGCAATGGCAGCATCCTCCATGATGTCGCATTCATGTAATATATCCGGGCGAGTCGGCGGAACCTGTACCAGAAGCTCATCGTCATTTGTAGGAGAAATCACGGCCGGCAATGACATGCGTTGGAGGAGAGAGCATATCTCGGGGGATGACAGAGACAGTCCAGTGCATGCGTTGATATATGATCTGTGCGCGATGGTGCTCCGGGAGGATATATCTGGAGTGACTCGTGTCTTTCCGTTGGGATACACTACTCTGACAGGCTCCACACTGCAGAACATACAATAAGGCCCAACAACTGCTGAAAGGAGGTCGAGCTTACGTGAACGGTTCTGTACAATACTCCGCAAACATGAGTGCTACCATGTTAATGACGATGGAAAGCTTCGTCTCGTCTGTGGCAGTAGTGTCGATAAAGACATTTTGTGTATTCAAAGTAATCTTGGAATGGTCTGAATTGATGATAGGTGGCATAGATAAAACTTGATCACGAGAATCATATATTATAGGGTATACGGGGGATTGCTTGATGATGTGGAGATACCGCGAGAGATGTTTATCTGACTGTGGGCATCGTTCTGTGTTATAGTGATGCTGCAAAAAACATTTACTCTACCTACCTCGTACACCGTCATTAGTTCCTCAGCTGTATATGCCTTTTCCTTGTTCAAAGGTATGAACTTGATGTCTTTAGGTGACTTGGCTTCATAGCGGAAAGGCGCTTGTAATGTGTCTAGGTCATGGGTTCCAATGGCGACAAGTGTGCGCCGGCGGGCCAAGTTCTGGTGTAATTTGTCTTGTAAATCTATGAAAGAAGCATAGGATCGTGGAGTAAATTTGATATTCCTTAGAATAGCACCGGCGAAGTAAGGACGAATTTGTGCAGTCTGTACATTTGCAAGTTATAAGAAGGCCAGACACAAGATGAAACACACAACCTCTGGAGCCACTGTGATAGTTATCAACTTCTTCTCTCCACCAGGAGGAAAGACAAGTTTGTAATCTGGTAGGATATCTTTCTGAAGGAAGATACGTAGGGCGCGAGCAATGCCTTCTATACATAAAAGATCATATCTGAATAGACGAGGTAAGTTCGCATAATATATTTGAATTGGCAGGCAAGTTTACCTGTTGGCTGGAATCTCTATTTTCAGTTGCTATAAATGGTGAGCCAAGGTGTGACGGAATGACCATACAACATACCGGACGCTCTATGGGAAGACCACGTTTTACAGCTTCCATCACTTGGTCTGTTGTCTAGTATGATATTATTAGCAGTTCCACAGATGGCGAGGTGACGTACATCCTCATCGAGCTCAATGCCGAATTCAAAGCAGAGCTGGTCAAATTCCTCGGTAGCTGACGGCCGCATTTCAGGATTAGAAGATAGCGATGAGAATTAGCACCCACAATAATGGCGACCGAGAGCATCATAGAGGTCAGCCTTGTCGACGGCGATTGTAGGCATTTCTTGAGCAAGTTCGAGTCAGTGTGAAATCGGCCACGCCGAGTTGTTGGTGCTTCACGTCTGATCGCTGCGCGGGAGCTAAATCTCATGAGCTAGCTCAGATATACCAAGGCAAAAAGCTCAGAAAGACGGAAACTAATGACAAAGGTGCGCCTATGTAGTCGAAGTGGAGGCTGCATCTGGCGCAACTAGGCGGCCTTTTCTCCGGAGGTATTCTCAAGTTCCCAAGTTAAAGTCAGTGGGCAGGCATTATTTCTGCACCTTTCTTCTTTCAATGGAATCTTATACAAGTTACTAAAAGGTTGGGGGGGTCACCGACCATTCCCAAACGTGGCGGAAGAGCCGTTCCTCCTTCCCCAAGAATCCCGCAGCCAAATGCGGAAGATGCTCCCCAATCCAGCTTGCGAGAGCTATTCTTCCCCCTCCTTCCCACAGGATTCCAAAACAAGCAACGAAATATGAGCCCGCCCCACCACCACCGTTCTACATCTATGGGAGTATCTGGAGTTACTCCACCATCGTCTGGTCCTTCACCTTCAAAGTCATACATTGTTTCCCCAATATCCCACCTGCACCAGGAACAACTCCTTTGGACATCTGTGGAGCATCATCTGGGCGGCGCACTTTTTCTGTCAGTAATGTGAACGGCGCAGGCTGCAACGGGACAAAGCCAGTTGCCTCTGCAAGAAGTGACCTTAACAAACTTTAGCAATCTACCACATACTCCCTGATGGCGAGAGACACCGTTAATCTGAGGCTTTCGATGCCTAGAAGGTTGACCCATCGGCTCATTTCCTGAGCTACCAAAGTCAGCAGCCTGATCGATGCGCACCTGGAAATCTTGAAACCCTCCTTCTGGACCCACAAGCTTTGGTTGGATCCCAACACAATCCGACTCCAATCCTTCCAGTTTAATGGCAGGGATGAAGGGGTGACAGCGCGATGCATTGCTTCCCTTATAGCCTGATTTTTGTCCGCAACGAGATGGTGCTCCAGAAATCGATAGCGTCTTCGTCAGAAACAAACGTGTCAGCTGGTGTCCCAAGCGGAGAAGGAGGCGTGAGCCACTCCATATCAGGACCAAAGAAAACCTTTCCATGCATATCAAGACTCCAGTGAATTCTGAGGGACTGAAATTTGAAATATTCTTGCTGCTGCTGAATCTGGAACAGGATATATAAGTTTGAAATACGTGCTACTCCAGGGCCACAATACGCAGTATAGCATCCAAAGGAATAGTACATTGCAATGGCATGGGCGGGGGGCATGAAGGAATCAAGAACTAAATCTGCGCTGAGCCCCGCCCGCTGGCAACCAGAGCATCACTGCCGGTTTCTGCCTAGATTTCGTGTCTCCCCCTCCCTGTTGGAAAGTGACGGCTTGTACAACCCAACCCTCCGACGTTCCGTCAGGAAATTGTCTCTGGAGGCTTATGAGAAGAAAAAGGGTCAGCTCTTACTACTCGTGTGGAGCACACGCTCCCCAGACTCCGAATCACCAATTACTTCCTCAAGCTCTCCACTAATGCACGTGAGTCCATGCCTGTCTTTGGGCCATGGAGTGCTGACCCTATTTCTGGTGCAGAGCCCAGTTGTAATCCTCGAGCTTCGTCTCTGTTGACGAGTTCCACAGGCGTTGGGGTATAGAAGAAGCGTAGAAATCGATCTTCCTCTCTCGAATATCTTATCGAAATATACCTTTTGGTGAAGACGTGCCACGACAAGCTTTCCGGGTCGCTTATATGGAACGTTGTCCAAACATCGCTGATAAAGGTACTGACGGCCTCGGAGACAGAATTGCATTTCAAGGGAGTTCGGTGGATAATATATTCTTAAGGCGTTGGAATCAGATGTGTTTGAAATGTACGCTATCAGCTTCGTGGACTAGAGCCACGCTATCGCCAACTCTTAGCGATTCATAATCAGATGTAAGAAATAATTACAATCTCGTCTCTGCCGGGGTATGTCGCTCCACTAAATACGTCGACTTGTGCGGATATAATTTGAAGTCTTTCTGTTATCGCCAAACCCACAACAACTGCGGGGGCATACGAGGATGCATAATGATGCCAATCGAAAGTTCCCACCATGACGTGCATACTTCCTCCCTCCAATGACGGAATGGTCTACAGCAGCTTCTGGAGGCTATAAAAAACGACACATCTAAGCAGTGCTATGCATGTATTGCCCTAAAGAACATGCGTGCTTTGTACTTGAAACGACGGTTAGTGTTCATGGCGGCTGCTTGGCCACAAATGATCATGGAATCTGATTCCAGAAGATCAGTCGCGTGCATTCAACGACTCTTTCGTGAGGAAGAGGACATTCGGCACTCGATCGGATTGAAGTGTATCTGAAAAACCATCGATTGATCCAACGAGAAGCAGTCCAAAATAACTTGAGCTACTCGTAAAATAATGAGAACCTCAATTTCTTCGAAGCAGCTGGCGCTTGCCGGTGATGCCATTCAACGCCGCCAGCAACTACTGCTATGACAGAACCTGCCCTATTCCCCCAACCTGCATCTTTAGAGGGAAAACCGCGGGAGTTTGATCTGGTGACGTGGAGATACCGCAAGAGATGTTTATCTGACTGCGGGCATCGTTCTGGATTACAGTGAGGTCGCAAAAATCATTTACTCTACCTACCTCGTACATCGTCATTGATACCTCAGTAATATGTCTTTTCTTTGCTTAAAGGTATGAACTTGATGTCTTTAGGTGACCTGGCTTCATAGCGGAAAGACGTTTGTAATGTTTCTAGGTCATGCAGTTCTGTCGTAATTTGTCTTGTAAATCAAGCATAAAATAGGAGTAAACTCGATATTCCTTAGAATAGCACCAGCGAAGAAAAGACGGATTCGTGCAGTCTGGACATGCAAGGTATAAGAGAGTCAAGCACAAGATGAAACACACAACCTCTGGACGTTATCAACTTCTCTCCATCGGGAGAAAAGACAAGTTTGTAATCTGATAGGATATCTTCCTTCAGGAAGATATGTAGGGCGAAGTTCACATAGTATATTCGTTTAGTAGGCAAGTTTACCTGTTGGCTGGAATCTCTATGTTCAGTTGCTATGATGGTAAGGACTGAATAACCATACGACATACCGGACGGAGAATTAGCACCTAGAATAGTGGTGAGAAGTCAGCTGTCAACGGCAATTGTAGTCATTGCTTGAGTAAGTTCGAGTCACTGTGAAATCGGGAACATTGAGTTGTTAGTGCTTCACGTGGGATTGACACAATTCTTTGTCAGCACTAGCCTCGGATTATTGTGTCTTTGGCAACGTTTCGGTTGCCACCATGGCACAGAGAGACGCATCGGCTCGTTTGCGCAGAGCAGTCAAAGGTATTTCTTTCCACCACCATGCTCTTCATTATCTCATGGAATGTTAGAAAACAACATCTTTCTCGTCAAGCGCCTTGTTGCGCGCACGACAGACATAAGAAACACTGATCCTGGAGCGGCTCGGTATACATCTCTCGCCTTGGCCGCCGTTTTTGGGCACGAAGAAATATTCGATTTTCTTCTTACTAAAGGGCACGACGATGAAGAGCTCAGTAAAGTCTGCCTCCATCCTTATAAGGCTTTATACCTGTCACAGGACTTAATGCATACCTGTAGGACGCTGAAAACAACACAATCTTGATACTACTCGCGGGCCTTCGCTCAGGAGCTAATAGCCCGTATGGCTCCTATCGCTATCCGGACGGTCTTCAGGATGCGGCACTGCGTATGGCGCGGTCCTACTATGAGCGATTCCCTTTCATCATCGACTGGTCTAATGTTCAAGGCAAAACTGCATTGCATATGGCAGCACTCAAAGGAAACGATGAATTTGCCACGGTGGGCACACCAATATACTGCGTCCAGTTCATAACTGACGCATCCTTAGATGCTCTGCGATCTCCAGGCAGACGTTGATCTTCCAGATTTATTAGGGAACACACCGTTGCATTAGTGAGCGCATCTTTTCATTATATTGAATTAATGTTGACTTGCGAAGCGCGAGTTCCTGGGGCCATCTTGCAGTAAGTTGTCCATTCATATCGCTGGTGTCATTCTAATCCCCCCAATACACCAGGTTGTGAAACTTTTGATAGAACGGGGATGCCATTTTGTATCACGAAATAACGAAGGTTATACTGCTACCGATTATGCATACTCGTAGGTCGAATTTGTCGAGCTTTCTGAATGTGTCTGAACTATCCTGAAGGAACCACACCAAAGAAACGCTAGAGGATTCTGCCCGTGCCGTTCATGATGCTCGAAAGAACGCTCGAAGACCCCCATACGGGCAAATACGAGCCACGAGCCTTGACGAGGAGCGTCCAATACCACCGAGAAAGGACTGGAGGCGGCCCCCTCCACGACTGAGAAGCGGTTCAGGGACAACGACAACCTCAGACAGTGCAGATGAGTTAATGGCGCCGGTACCTCCCAGTCAGTCCTCTGTGTCGTCAGCAACGTCTTCACAACCTTCTGGACCGTCATCTAACGGTTCCTTGTCCCACATAACTCCACTCCCGCGAAGTCAGTCTCATGGTGCCACGAATGGACAAACAGAAACTCCGAGACCGCCACCGCCTTCCCAGTCATCCTCCAACACTTCACTTGGTGTCACTCCGACTACGCATTACGCTCTGTCTCCTATAGCCAGCCGTGTCCTTGCGAGTGATGCAGGTGCTATGGCCGAGTACATGAAGCGTAACCGGAGTGGTTCCCACGGGGAGTCTTCGCGACACATTATAGTACATGCCTCGTCTCCACACTCCAATACCACGCCTCCAATCATGGAGGAGCCTATTGCACAAAAATATTCACTTCGTCGTCTCAGACCGTCTTTATCCGCCGCAGCGCTCCGACAAATATCACCACCTGTCTCTGTTGTCTCCACCGCGCAAGCAGGGCCCAATGCCTCACCAGATGTCCGTTCACGCTTTCGCGCTGGAACAAACCCGTCTCCCAGTCTGCGCCCTCAATTCTTGCCGCCCACTACTGGATCCTCGGAGGAAGCTCTGGAGCGTGTCTCTGCACCGCGTCACCCTGGCACCAACGGAACATTACCCTCTCTTCACGAGCCACCCCACGTATCTCCCCTTCAGCGATCACCAACTCCGAATCCCCCAGCTTTACCTCCTAAGGATGATGGTCGGGTGCACCGACGGGGACCATCTTTGTCATGATCAGGATCAATATTGCTTTGGGTAGCTTTGGACACTTCCCGGGGCAAACATTTGGAATTGCCGTTATCTATTTATTGTGTACATGTAAACTGTAACCATATTGTGTTTTCTACCTATCCAATTTTGTAAAGGCTGAGCTTTGCACACCGCCGCGGATACATATTCCTTTTTAGGCCGACGCGCGGTTATACAGAAATGGCTTCGTCAATGTCCTCAAGTGCAGCTGATCCCGACCCTACGTCACAGATCCCATGGCCGTCAGGACGTAAAGCCAGTGGTGGCTCAGGAACACCTCTTGCCACTGATGTGCAAAGTTCTTTTGATTCTCAGTCGGAGGTCAATGTACCCTCAAGAGACCACTTGAAGTATACTGGAAGAATCCAACATCTACACCAGGATGCGAATTTACCAGGGCCAGGGTTGAAGCCTTTAACGAAGTGGAATTTTTTTACTCTTAGCTTCGGAATGCTTGGTTCGCAGGTGGCGTGGACCGTGGAGCTGGGGTATGCCGAATATTTTTTGCTGGAAGGCGCTATCAAACGTACTCACATTTGGTGCTCAGCTATGGCACACCGTTCCTCTTGGATCTGGGCCTTTCCGAGCAACTAACAAGCTTGGTCTGGCTAGCTGGCCCTATCAGTGGGCTCATAGCTCAACCTGTCATAGGTATTTATCGCCTCGACCTGACCCAGCAAATCCAATTGAACCCGACCATTAGGTGCTATCTCGGATTCATCAATCTCACGTTATCGCCGCAGATTTTGGATCGCGTGGAGTACTGTTGTGCTTATCTTTTCATGTCTCGCACTAGCCTATGCTCAAGACGCTGGGTCGGTGTTGGTGGACATTTTTGGGGGAGGGGTAGGTGACTGGGATCCCAAGAGGCTTCATGAGGTGGGTTCTATAGCACTGATGACAACCCTGCTTCTCTGTTGATGTTCGTCGTTAGGCTAAGCAGGTCGCAATTTGGATTGCCATTATCGCCTTCTACTTGTTAGACTTCTCTTTAAATGCTCTGCAGGCAAGCCTGCGAAACCTGCTTCTGGACGTGACACCGCCTGAACAACTTAGCGCGGGTAATGCCTGGCATGGTCGGATGACGCACGCAGGAAACATCATCGGATATGGTTGTGGTAAATGGACATTCCCTTGACATATGAAATGAGCCTTGCTCATGCCACATCTAGGATTTTTGAACCTTGCAAGATGGCCCATTTTACGCCTACTTGGTGGCAGTCAGTTTCGCAAATTTTGTGTCGTTGGGATTGTGATTCTCGTCGTGACCGTTTGGGTCACATGCTGGACACAGGACGAGCCGCAACGCAAGTCCGAATCGAAGCGAGAAAGGTCATACGCGTCACACTCTTAAGGTCATGTATACTGACCATAGTTACAGCGGCATTCGTGAAGTATTAAACAACATTCATACTGCAGTGCTGAAATTACCGAAGCCAATTCAAAAAGTATGCTTTGTGCAGATATTCGCGTTCATGGCATGGTACGTGAGAACAGCTTTTAACACTGATATTTTCATCATTCTAAACATACGGCCAGGTTTCCATTTTTGTTTTATACGTATGTCTATGCTTTTTCATATTGTCTTTTTTGTGCAAATTTAGATGTAAAATCTAGAACCACTTATATCGGACAAGTCATGGCATACCAACTAAAAAGGGACCCTGATGTAGATATAGCGACACGCGCGGGGAACTTTGCATTATTGATGTATTCACTCGTCGCTGTCGTGGCCGGCTCACTCCTACCGGAACTCACCAAACGCGATGAGCGTCTCCTCCAACCTGACGAGGGTGAAGACGAGGAAGCAGAGGTTGCTCGCATACAGCACACCGTGATGAAATGGAAGGCCGAAGCAAGGTCCAAGGGCAAGTCATTCAAACTGCCGCGGATGCCCCTCACGCTTCGAGATGTGTGGAGCTTCGCACTGGTGCTGTATGGGGTAATATCTCTCTGCACCTTCTTCATAGTCACCGTAACACAGGTGGAGTCGCTCTGTCAGATCTAGCCGACCGTAATTTTTGATGACCCGTTCTAGGCTACCATTGCTGTAGCGATGATCGGAATTTGTTGGGCTGTAGCCGTTTGGGCGCCTTTTGCGCTGATCATGGAGGTGACATCACTTTGTCTTTCGCTTGTCTCGCGCTAAACCAGTGTAGTTCTTGAAAGAAATTGAAGACAGCACGAAAGATCATGTAGCCGACCTGGGAGACGATACACGAAGTCGCAGCCATAACCCGCCGATAGTGACGGACAACGTCACAGAACGTACAGCTCTTTTGGAAACCCAAATTACCCCTGAAAACGATTCGACAAACTTACGTCCATCACAAGCACAATCGGTCGCCGGAGGCACCGTGCTAGGAGTACATAATTTAGCCATCGTATTCCCACAATTCATCGTTCGTCTCATCGATTCTCATATAGACACTACTTGATATATCGTCTTAGGTCGCATTAGTAGCCAGTCTGATATTCCGTATTGTCGATGGGTCACCTACCGTCGTTGGAGAACCAGACACCATTTATCTGGGGAAGAATGGGGTTGCTTGGTTGTTACGATTCAGTGGCATAAGCGCATTCGCACGTCCTTTCTTTGTCATGCGCGTGTTCCGCTGATTTTTTGAATAGTTTGGTGCAGTTGCTGCTCAATTAGTACCGGCGACAAAGCAGGAGAGGAGGATGCGCAGACAACTTCGATTGATGGAGGAGGTTTTACAAGCGCTTCCATGATCTTTTATGTATCACCAATAACGATGTGATAGTAGTGTATCAAACTAACGACAACTCTGTAATCAAAAAATATATATATGAGGAACATCGAGATACATGGTTTGCAAGCAACCAGAAGTGAATTGTACAACTTAAAACAATCCAGCCGTTCTGAGATCTTGCTGGAGTCTAGCCTGCGACGCACGAGCCTGTGCGTATCTGCCTGCAATCTCAATATTTTCAGTGTCATCATTTCTCGGAAGCATATGGGCATGCTCCTCGTTAGACTCGAGTATCGCTTCTTCGTCATATGGCACCCCTTCAGGTGTGGGTGTATTCCTACGAAGGCTACTCCACATCACGCCTGGAAAGCCAAAGCGTTCCAAAGCGAAGAATGGGTTATGAGCATGTGAGGAACCCTCATCTGGTTGTGCTTCAGCAGGGGTATTCGTGATGAGACTTCGTTCCCAGCGCTTGACACGCCAAAAAGAGAGTGTGGATGTGAGCAATATGAACCAACCGCTGCGGGTCATGTTTCAGGGTCTTTGCGCTTTCCAAGAAAAAAAAAGAAACCTACATGGTCATAAGGAGGAAAGAGATCCACTCCGAAGTTCCTTCACTAAGGCCGGGTTTGAGGACAACAGGAGATAGAGGCAAGGGGGATAAAGTCTCGTTGAATGGATGCTTGCTGTAATAACTTTCTGCTTCTGCTGCCGAACCAAATGTTGGTTTCGGATGACTGGGCGATGTCGAAGAAGGCCACCATGAAGCATCACTGTGGCTGTCTGAAGAAAAGACGTTTCCGTTGCTGTAGGCGCTGGAACGTGTGCGTAAATAAAATCCATAATGAATGAGGGTGATACCAAGACCGGCACGGGAGCCAAGCTTGGCAGCGTGGGTAGAATGGAGAAGAAACGTCAGAAGGAACCCCACAAATTGAAAGGACATTGAAACAAGAAGATTCCATAAAAACGAAAAGAGAGATCCAGTCGGGAGTCCGTCTACCATCATTTCCCCAGCAAGACCGAGGCCCGCTGGTGCGTGAATAGTAGTTTCCCAATACGGGGGTACTGCATCTGCCTGTGCGGATGCATACTAGACACAAACCACTGTAAGGAAAATGTTATTAACCAGAGAAGTAACACGTACCGATGGTGGAGATTCCTTCTGGACCTCTTCAGGAACAACGTAAACCCCACTGTCTCCATCCTGAACGATACGTCCTCGTCCAGGTTTCGCATTTATGTTTGCGAATACACCGTCATTCTCAATGCCTCCACCAACAGGTCGGCCTGGATTCGACGAATGTCCTGCGACTAAGGAGGGTAAGATCGCCCCTGCAGCTCTTCGAAACCATCCAGTACGCCGCTCTGGGCGCGGAATCTGCGTTACTTGGGGTATATGGCCGTTCGAATTCCCTATAGCATTGTTTGGTAACGCAATGATAGATGGCTGCGGAGGAGAGCCTATGCGCAAGTGTCAGGTGTGATATGCGAACGGTCTGAAACCTTACCCGGTGGAGGATAGTCGTAATCAAGGTCTTCAAAGTTGTACGATGTCGAGCCACATGCTGTGACGGATGGTGGCGAGCGACTAGGGGAGGGGTTTAGTGGCTGAGATTCTGTCTGGGTGTCATGGTCCTCGACGTCCGAGTCCTCGGCATCAAAGCTTGCCTCTAACTCTCTGTCTTGAGTACTGGTGTGGTTTGGAAGAGGGGCATAATGAAAAGGCATCAAGTACAATAGATCAATGCGCAGTGAAGGAGTGACAAGTGACGAAAGTAGATGTTTATACATATTTGTCTCACTCTACTAAGGATCTCTTTGGATGGATTCTGACGAGGAGCTTCCAGCACTCGTGCCAATGGCTAATCCTGAACGAACATATACTCGCGGATATGTGAGCTCCGATGAAGATCCAATACCAGCACTAATTCCTGTAGTGGAGAGGCGACCTTTCTTGCAGTCATTGAGTGCGTATGAGTACAGCGACGGGGACGATATGCCTACCCTTATGAGTGTATCCGGCTCCTCAGACGATGCAGACGATTCTTCTTTTCATTACAGCTCAGGGGATGATACCGAAAGCGAATGGGGAGATGAGGATTTAGACGAGGGTTTTGGTGAGGATCTACACTCTCTCCCTCCGAATCATGAAGACGCGGCAGAGAATGACGAGGAAGACTTACCCTCTCCTGAATACACTGCGCGATTTTCTCATATTCTTCCATTTTTGAGCGACAATCCGTGGCTTCCACATCGTCGCTCGCGAACCCGTGATACAGATTTGTTACCTGAAGCACTATTAGAAGCCATCGCATTGCGAGTGGATTCAATGATTCCTGAGGAGCAAGTCGCACTTCCAGAGCCAGATTTCGATCGTGCACAGATGCTTGTCGATGGCCTTGAACGTGTCACTGGGGGACTCTTGGAGAGGATGCTGAGAGTGGGCGGTGCACCTGGAGCTTATGAGGATGTGAGTAAAGACGACAAGACTGTTTCGGGCTGTGCCATCTGCTGGGAAACTTTGTTGGCCCAGAACATATCGGATGCTGAACCCACCCACGATGTACTTCCCTTTGCACCAGAGAACGAGGAGATCAAGATTGTGTCCCTACCTTGTGCACACGTGTTTCACTCCTCTTGCTTGATTCCATGGTTTTCACAGAAAACATCTTGTCCTACGTGCGTGACAGACGACGAACTGTGTCATAAGTGCTTATTGGTTTCTTACATAGGTGTCGTTTCAATATTGATCCCAACTCTTTGACCCGGAGACCCCGGCACCTTGCTCGAAACCAGAACAATAACCAGCGACTCGCGACCTCTACTCGCCCAGCACCCATACACAGCGATGTTCCTTACACGAACGATATCTATGGGATTGAAGATGCTATTGAAGACATGCTCGGTCTTGATGATCAGCTGTCAGGAAGCGATGATATTGACGAGCCCTTGTTTGAACTGTGGGCTGAGCCAGCTCACAGTTACTTTGGGACACGTCAATCCTGGACTCGGCCTAACGCACCCGGCAAGTCATTACGCGAAAGCATCGAACAGAGAGAACGGGAGATGGGATTGCGTTGCTTGGACCCCGTATGTATCTTTGCCCCTACGGACGAAGCTCCCCACGCAGCAACCACCTCGATCTTGCGACAGATATCAATCAAGGTGGCTACGGTGACCACATGCATACATGCCGTACATCCTGCGTGTCTCGTAAGGTCGACACGCGTGGGAGGGTGGAAAGCTGCCACATCCAACATGATCGATGTGCAGGACAGTGACTTCTCCGTTGCGGAAGTGCTCTGTCCGTCTTGCCTCACAACGGGTACAGTAAGCAGAAAGGACTGGGAGGAAGGTGTCATAGCTCTCGCCAAAGATGATACATGACAATGATTCCCTTTGATCCATGCCATGAGTTTCCTACGTCTCTTGCTATGAAATCCGTATTTCTGCAGGTGACTTTTTTTTTCCTTTATGGATTTTTCGTGACCAAACCTGATTCGAACTTAGGTGAAGTTTGCAAGTATATATTAGTGTTGTACATCAAGAGGTTGACAATCGGATACGATTTGCGGGTACTATCTATACTAGGGCCCCGTCAGCATAAGCGCAGGGTAAACGTAAGTTAGCATGCAAACCTATCAAATCATCGCAGTGAGTGCTGCCTGCGGTGAGTGCTCTCAAAAACAAGCAATTCTATGCGCTTGCAGCTCTCTATGCGCGCGTCAAGCAGGGTCGCGAACGAGTCTAAGACTCTTGTGCCACACCCGTTGTGCATCAGGACACGCTTGGAAAGTTTAGCATGAGATAGATTGCTTAGTCGCAAGCTGTGCTGGCGCCTCCTCCGTTTCCAGAGGGGAACGCGGCTGTCGGTGTCGGGGTTGGAAGTATTGTTGAGGGGTGAGCCGTGAAGCTGCTGGTGTCGGGCGAGAGCAATTATGTCCAGGGTTTGCTTGACCCACATACGCTCGCGCTGGTAGTGAGCGACGAGAGTCTCGAGGATCTGTAAGGTCTGATGGTAAAAGACGGATGGTGAACTAGGGGAAAAAGGGGGGGTGGGCAACCCCATGGGCAGCGAGCTCTCTGAGAAGGGTAGGGATGTTGTCGTGCTCATGTTGGGAGCAGACATGGCTGCGGGCGGGCATTGTATGGATTGCAAAACACGCCTACCCTTATTATAAAGAAGCAAGGGTCTGGAGCGGAGCCCAGACCGCCGGCATCAACATTTCATTCTCAGAAACTTCCGCCCACGAGCCTTTTGATGAAAACCAAATTCTTGTTGGCCTGCGCTCTGTGTGGATCTCTGGTTCGTGCCGAAGCGTCTCCAAGACTGCATCATCGTATATGGAATCCGTCCGCACCGGCACCACCTTTTTTGCCCCGCGCCTACGTCCAAAACTCGCAGGAATCAGGATTCCTGCTCGTCCACCCAGACAATCCTGATCAGCTTTTTTTGGACTCTGATCAGCTAGAAGGATCTTTGTACCAGGTCGCGTTGGAAAGAACTGGCGACCTGTCAGAGAATGATTGGGATTTATCCTCTGTCAAGGCGGTGGGGTTCCACTATTCGTGTCTTCAACACCCCAGTCTTATAGATCGTTTGGTTCTAGTGTCATATTGTTGGGATGGAGTCAGATATCATTACAATGCACTTATCTCAGTCGCAGCAGGCATATGCGATAGACTATTTCGTGTATCCTGTCCCACATGATGGCAGCTGTCCCACGCAGAAAGCCATCTCCGGCAGACAGATTTCTTTCACCAACACGACCCTGATTATCAATACAGCCGGAAAGCCTCCCTCGTGAATATTCTCAGTCGATTTCTAGCCATTGTAACTGTCCTCACAGTCAATACAGACCGGAACTTCGTCCCCCCCCGCAACTATCGCCTCAAGGCGAACCTATCCAGCCTCAGCCCGAACAGTCGTTTATCCAGAAATACTGGATGTATATTGCACTAGGTTTGCTCACTGTCGGTTCGTCCAAGCTCGATTTATCGATAGTAACGTTCAATCGCTGATTCTCGTAATAGTGTTGGCAGGAGGGGGTGTGCCCGACGAGGAAGGTGGTCAGTCCCAGGGAAGAACCTCTGGTCGCCCTGCAGGACGCTAGGTTTTTATTATCACTTTTTCCACCATGCAGACTCCTGCAAGTATGAGAGGCTTGAATGGTGTTTTCCTAGCTACGACTGAACCCAGCTATCATAACCGTGATATAATGCTATATTAAGTCTGGGTGGCATTCGTTGCATACAGCCCCATCACTTATATTATTTCTTTATTATTTCTTGACTTTGCCTCGCCAAACGACTGATTGATATCCCAGGAGCGCGGCAATTCCGCCTTTTCCCACACCACTCGTCGCGTTACACATTCTTCAACTACTACGACCTTGCGACATACTGAACCTTCTTCTGCGCGTTTCCGACAATATCCCCTCTTTTCATAAGCCTTTGTGTGCCATTTTGGTCCACTATCAAGCTCATAACACCACATCTGTTACGAAGACTGACCTTTCCAACATAATGGGTAAACTAGACTATCCCTCGCAAATGTAAAAGGGTTATAAATGCGAGGAATCGGAGGTAGGTCTGTAAAGGATGCCGTGCTTAAGCGCTCAAAGCCAGAATGGTGACCGGATGTCTTCATCACCGAGTCCATCTTACCGCGCTTGGTCCATGTGTTACCAACGCAGAGCTGAAGCCAAGCCATTGCGAACACGAAATCTACAAACTTGTCCGTGAGACCAAGTTAGGAACAATCCCGACCCCGAATCAACATGTAAATTTACATACGGCCGGTCCCTGCGGCCTATCACGCCATGCTGACAGTCGTTGCAAATCTACAAGATTGGGATTTAACATCACCAATTAGTAACCCAAACCTTTCGCTGAACACTATGACCGTTCGCAGGTGGCCTGGCGCTATGGCTGTATCAGGTCCCAGCTCCTCTTGACTATGCTTACGACAGTTACCGGTAGGCTACACGTAACAACGGTGGCCATTGTCCGTCATCAAGGGAAGGCTGAAGAGGACCCGATGATCCAGTCGGTCGAGCGGCCTCTGCAATTTTTTAAAAATTATCACAGCCATCTCTCCTGACCTTTCCAAGTCACAGACTTTCTTCACGGAGGTGCGGGACTTGCGTTGAATGACAAAATGCTGGCGACGCGATCAGAGTGAGTGTTTCCCCCATAAAAGGCCCAGATATTTCCCGCTCGTCTCTTCACTTACGAACCTACTGCTCAACGACTGTTGCGAGGATGACGAGATATTTTATTCTCGCTCTGCTCTCGCTAGGGCTTAGTGTACTGGGCCAAGGTGTCTCTTCCGCACAGTCCTGCCTCTCCGCGATACCCAATTTGGTGTTGCTAACTTCCTCAAGCCCTGGTTTCGACGCCGCTAAGCAGCCTTATAACCTCCGATTGTCCCCTAGCCCATCCATTGTCGTTTCCCCGTATATATTACAATTATTTTTCCCACGTGTCTTTCGTTCTGACCCTTGATATAATCAGGACTTCTGGACAACAAATTCAGTCTATTGTCGCCTGTGCTGCAAACGCCAGCTTGTCTGTGTCAGCAAAATCTGGCGGCCACTCCTACGCTGCTTATGGCTTGGAGGGCGATATTGTCGTTGATTTGAGTAATCTCAAAGGCCTCACAGTTAATCCAGATGGCACTGCCGTTGTACAGACTGGAAATAGGCTAGGGGACGTTGCCACGGGAATATTTAATCAAGGACAGCGTGCTCTCGCACACGGTTCATGCCCATATGTAAATCATTCATTGTACTTGATCGTACTCCAACTGAATCATCCTAGGTTGGATCAGGGGGGCATACTCTTTACGGTGGCTTTGGATATTTCAGCCGCATAGGAGGATTGTTGTTGGACCAGGTGGTTTCAGCAGAAGTAGTATTGGCCAATGGAACTCTCGTCACTGCCTCTAACACGTCAAACACTGACCTCTTCTGGGTATGTGTGAAGCTAGAGTCGTCTATGCAGTTGCTTATCTATACTCTCTGCAGGCAATTCGAGGAGGCGGCCCTTCTTTCGGCATTGTGACCGCTTGGACCTACCAAACTGTTCCAGCTCCTCCTACCACCGTAAATTATCAGATTAATTTCGGCTTTTTGTCACAAAGTGAGGTGGTCTCTGCGTACCTGGCGTGGCAATCTTTCGCGACCACGGCTCCCAACGAGCTGGCTATGGCTGCTGTGCTCGGAAGATCCAGCGGAACTGTCTCTCTGACGTTTTCTGGCAATTACTATGGATTAGAGTCTCAGTTCCAGTCTATCATAGGACCATTGATGAGCTCACTTCCTAGTAGCGCCAGCCTATCGTCGCAAGCGCTAGGTTGGATTGCTGGGCTAGAGGCTCTCGCTGGTGGCGACGGGACGCTGAGCACAGCGCAGCCTGATATAGTGCGTGACTGTCTCAGGTTACTTGATGATATGCTGATTCCGAGGACAGCATGACACTTTCTTCGCAAAAGTGAGATATTATCGAATGTATATGGATATGACACCGGCTGATCTCGAGGTTATCAGAGTCTAGTAACAACAAGTCCCTCTTCTATGGCTTCTATCTCGTCATGGATCGAGTACTTGGCGACATCTGGATCCTCTAGTGACACCAGTTGGTTTGTCCAAGTTGATCGTGAGTCTAGACATACCCCTTGCTGTACTGCACTCCTGATACATCGACAAAGTTTATGGCGGAGCGATCTCGACAGTTTCTACAGACGCCACAGCATTCGCGCAGCGCAATGCATTCCTCGTGTATCAGCTGTACGCATCGTCAAGCAACAACCAACCCCCCTACCCGAGTGATGGCATATCATTTGTTGACGGTATTGTGGCAGCACTTGAGCCATCACCTCAAGGCGCGTACGCTAATTACATGGATCCGACGTTAACTACGGCACAATGGCAAACGCTGTACTTCGGGAGCCATGTGCAAAGACTACAGCAGATCAAGACAGCAGTTGACCCGAACGACGTTTTTAAACTTTCCGAAGGATTCTAGCTATATTGCGTTCGTGCCTATTAGCCTATATGGACACCTGGTAGTTGCCGTGTAGTCTACGTAATCATTTTATATAAAAGTAGCGGCGGTAGGTAGCCGCCCCGGTCCCCGACTCTCGTTTAGATCGCAAAGCACGAAAGATGTGGAGAATGTTTTAGTTTTATTTCAAGCAGTTCATTTTGTAGTGTGATCAGCTATGACTATTAATACAAAATGAAAGGAAATATATTACAGCAAGAGGCTAGTATACTTCAGGCCAAAGGAGACTAGGAGACTTATTCTTTCTGGCTGGACAGTGAGATGAAAGGAATTGTGGAATGTAAGGATGGCAGCCTACTCTAGCATAGGACCCCAAACCTTCAGACCCCCAAATAATTGAGTTCCACTTAGATATCTGTCTCAGTTCTTAACACTATGGAGGGATAGAAAGGGAGGCAGAGAATACCTGGTGATGGATAGGAGAAATCTAAATAAGGGGTGAAAGGGAGAAAAGGGAGAAAACAGAGGAAATAAGCAAGAAAATGACAGGTTACAGGATGTCCCCTGATAGATGCATACCAAAAAGGTTTGGATAGCTCCCAAGCTGTCTGGTATTAAGTTATGCAAGTACACAATGAGCAAATGAGTGAGAACTGTAAATATAAATCTCAGTCTTATTGTTGGGCTGAGATGTCATGTTGTAACTGTCTATCTTTTATACTACTCAAAGGCTAACTGTTTTGCCAGTTCTGTGCATAAATCATCTGACATATCATGTCAATTAGAAGTCTAGTAATGTTTATTAGCTGTTTGGATGACCATATTCATGCTCATATTTGCTTTGTTGTCATCATCCAACATCTGGGCCAACCAGAAATACCATGTCAAACAATATCCTGGATGAGTTGGAGAAAGCTAGTTCTATGTAACAACAATGCAAAATTATATTTTGGTTGCAGCAATCCAAATTTTGTGCTCACGTGATCTAGGCGTCCACATTATGTAAAGGTGTGTTCCTAGCCCTTAGAACCCCCCTCTCTAAAGAGAGTCGGGGAACTACTACTACGACCTTGCGATACACTGAACCTTCTTCTACGTGTTTCCGACAATATCCTCTCTTTCATAAGCCTTTGTATGCCATTTTGGTCCACTATCAAGCTCATAACACCACATCTGTTACGAAGACTGACAACCCCACGCGATTTAACGAATTCTGCTTGCTCGTACCCAGACCTCTTGCAAACCAGACATATGACCCGACTCACCGGAAAGGCCTTGGTGGATGACATAGCGAATACCATACTTGAGGATTCCGAGCCAGAACGACAAGCCGAAGAAGCCAGACTAAAAGAGCAGCATAGGAAGCGACGAGAGCAAAGAAAGAAGGTAAAAGTACAAGCGCAAGCAGAGGTATCAGATAAGGTTATTGTTGTGGTCGAATCCGATGAAAATCGTTCGGCCCCGCTTTCCCTATCAAAGTATGTCGAATCAAGTGTAATTTGTATCAGTGGTATGGCCTTCGTCCCTCAGGCTTTGAGTGGTATGAAAATCTTACAGGTGCTGTACCAGATACCACAGTGGACACTTTGGAGGGCACTGCTGCGCCAATTGCGACTCCCCCGAGGCACGACATTACCTCTTCCCAGTTTTCTGAGCAAGAGATCCAGGAGCTTCTCGCTCAGCCTCCACAATCACACCAAGCAACCAACTTGAAAGTCGCAGACCACTACAATGCTCCTATCGATCTGACCGCCTGTATATCGTCATTACCCACAGAACAAGGGTCCCCCGCTCCCAAACTCGATATAGCCCGGTTCACATTCGAGAAGAAAACGGGACCAAGTACGAACCGAAAGCCTAATTTTGCACTTTCCAGACAATTTTCAAACACCTCCACGTCCAAGGACGTCCCAGCTGCAAAAGGATCCAGAGCCACCAAGAGCGCAGCACCTCTTCCTTCCTTTGCGAGCTCATTCACGATGCCTCAGCTCACAGCCCTTTCAAAGTGTGTCGTTTGTAATCTCGCATGGACCGCTCGCAAGACTGTTCCTGTGAAAATGTCACATATTAAAAGCTGTGCGCACAAGAGTGGCTGGAAAGAAGAGACTATCATTGTAGGACTGACGAAGGAGATTGGGCATATATCTCTATGCACTAGCAATAATGCAATGGAGACCTCGAAACAAAGTAAAGGCAAAGGTAAGGCAGTCGCGGATCAAATATCTAAAACGTTACTCGAAGACGTAGTCAATGAAGCTGCCCCCAAAAAAAGACGAAAGAAAGCTCAGGATGTGGACGTTACGGTTCTGAAACCCCAGGATGCACATGCTGCCATCATGGAGAGAGCCAAGGCTTTACTGGGCCCTGCAGCACCTGCATCGGGTTCAGCACATGATGTAGACTCCTTTCC
>QMFG01003289.1:46908-61459 GCA_003314545.1 Ramaria sp. MG151
TATCACGAACTGATATTAGTGGGTTGCCTCCTTCAACTCAAACTGTTCATCCTAGTGCTTTGGCTGGAATGTCAGCTAAACCGTTAGTGCCTGCTGGGCACAAGAACAATAACGACGTTGCTGCGGGAATGCCGCCCGCAACTCAAGCATTTCGACCGAGTGTGCTGTCGACGAAGTTTGGACAAAGCGGGCATTCGTTGCTTGATTGGAACGAAACTGCATCTACATTTACGCCCAAAGTCGACAACCCGGTGAGTCGTTGACATGCTGAATGTTGAAGCGTTCGGACATGCGAGGATACATGAGCAGACTGCTGATCAGATACAGGCGCGTCCTCTCAAATCCCTCCAATCCACCATGAAACCGCTTCTGGCTGCAACTCGTCTTCGTACTTCTAATATTGAAGCGCCGTTAACATCATCCAGCGCAAACGACGGGCATTTTCACCTCCCTGTGACTTCGCGGGAGAGGTTGGCAGACCTCGACCGTCGTCTGGGGGAGAATCGTATGGATTTACAGGAAGGGATAGTTCGGCTGGACCCTCCATTCTTAATCCTACCTTCTGAACCGGTTGTTACCAAAATAACCCAAACAAAGAGATTAAAGAAGACCGGAATTATCTGTAGTACACCGAAAGAGAAGCGAAAGGCTCGGGATGGATCCTCATCACGCTCGCCACGAAGGTTAACGTCGAGATCGAGGTCGAGAAGGTCATCGAGTCGGCGCAAGAGTCGTAGTCCGTGGAAAGATCGGCAAGTGCCCGAGGATGAATGTGGAAACACTTGTTTCAGTGAGACTCTGGATGAAGACTTGTACAAAATTATCAAGGAAGACAGGGCGTTGTATGAGAGAATATTGCGTTATGAGGTTTGTCAAGGCTCTACATCGGTAGCGAAGCATCTTGATAAACACCTTTTCATGTGTCTAGCCTATACATTTTGACGTTTTTTTAAAATTGACTAGCATTCAAGATATGGACGGCAGAGGATTCAGGTTTAAACTTCGCGCTTTTCTTGACAGACAGGCATGTTTCCCTGGCTTGGCGCATATATATGGCCTATTAATTCTGAGTAATTAGGCAATCAACTTTTATGGCGATTCTACATTGGTTTCTAACCGCAGACGATACAAATGAGAACGTTTATTGTGCAATCCTTTCCTACACTAGACTGGTAGACATGTAGTAAAGATAGTGTAGTCGTCTGTAGATTCTATAACAAACATCGATGTTGAATCGATTGTACTAGGATACAGTACAAATTTTCTATAAGTTCTCTAAGAACGTAATGCAATCTCTGCCAAGTTTGCGACCTCAATGACACCGCCGACTAGGTGTAAGCTCCCACAAACGAGAACATCGAGCGACTTCCTTTGTCCTTGAAATGACCGCGCGACCTCCACAGCGTGTTGAATAGAGGGCAACACGTGCACATGGGAGGAGGAGAATCCAGGTATGAGAGAAAACCACGCTGCTGCGAGCTCATTCTGAGTGGTAAGGTTTGCAAGACTGCTCTTGGAGGTATTGAGGGTAATAAAATCTGTAGAAGCAGAAACGACGTAGAACCGTAAGATGTTTGTTGTACATAAGAAAAACGACTGACCTGGCTTGAACCCACCGTCCATATAGGTCACATTGGTGCAAAATATGACATGATCAAAGAAGTCATTTGAAGAATAGTCAACGTTTTGGTGCCGTAGTTGCACGTCTACAGTGTCCAAAATGGTAGCCAGGAATTCCTTCCCCGAGCGACCGCTAGTACAGTTGAAAATAAGAACGCGAGTAGTCATGTCGCTATACAACACGTCAATGTGAGATACGGCCAAGTCGAGAGGAAACGAACCGGGGAGTGTCGGGCTTGACACCAACTCCAATGCCCGCAAACCATTCTATACCACACACGAGACTTTCCACAGTATGTGCGCCATCCAAAAACCATGTCACTCCAGGCGTGTTGGGATCTTGGATCTCCTGGCATCTTCCGGGCCACCGAGCGCGCTGTAAGCCCTTGATAAAAAAATCGCTAAGGGGGGTCGGAGAAGACTTGGATAGAGGATGAGCCGGATAGAGTCGCTGCATGAAAGTATGCGTTAGGTACACTGCAAGAGACGCGTTCTGTCGCTGGTGGTTCCCAGCGAGACCTATGCTGGCCATTAAGACAAATATAGCGTTTGGAAGTGTGTCGTCTTACCCAAATGGATATTCGAAAGTTCCGAAAGGGTTGGAGCTATGGTGAAGCTAGAACACTGCGTCCCGTTATATGTTTGTTCTGTCGACATTACAATCGTCTCACCTTGAGTTCGGAGGCACGCTGTTTCAACATCTCCATACCCTGTTCGGGCTGGCTCACAGAAAATGCGGGAACACCTTCCTGGGGCAATAATATATTCAAACATAGAATCAACAGACTGTATGCAGTGTACCTTGAAGATACCGCTTTTGTTGAATGCAATTTCCTTTAGCGTTTTCCCCAATACGTTGACATGATCAAGTCCTAAAGCGGACACGCCAGTGGCGATAGGATAGGGAACAATATTGGTACTGTCGTAGAGACCGCCAACTCCAACTTCCAGTATTGTCGCGTCGACCTGTATATAATATTATGGTAACTGACATCAACAAGGCAGACAGACTTGCCTTCAAGGAGAGAAAGGCATGAAAGGCAACAAGCGTGACAAATCTAAAGTACATGGGTTTTGGGGAGGTAGTAGGAAGAAACCTCTGAAAGTCAACATTAAGCTAAAAGAAGAGAGGAGTTGAGAACGCAGCGTACTTTGTCATTCTTCTCCAACATATCCCACACCTCGAAAAAGTACTTCGCAAAGTCTTCCTCTGACAGTGGCGAGCCGTTGATGCGTATCCTTTCTCTAACCTGTACGATGTGTGGTGAAGTATATAACCCTGCGTCACAGTGAACTCACATGATAATTTACTGGAGATGAATGTACATACCAATGTTCTTG
The DNA here is from genome assembly GCA_003314545.1 of Ramaria sp. MG151. Lineage (NCBI taxonomy): Eukaryota > Fungi > Basidiomycota > Agaricomycetes > Gomphales > Gomphaceae > Ramaria > Ramaria sp. MG151. The sequence continues at coordinate 49,870 of QMFG01003289.1, forward strand.
TCGGGCAAGGCTACTCGCAATATAGAATCACAGAAAGCACATGTTGATCCTTTCCCTTTAGTGCCGGTGACATGTATAACGTTCAACTTGTTTAGCTGTTCAGGCTGAGAAGCGTCAAGTAGCGCTCTCGTTAGTTTGTATGTCGATGGCGTACGGTATGTCCAATACGATTCAAGTATTCAAGCATTTCTGGAATGGCCATGTCATTTATGCGGCCACCGGATGCACGTACGGCATCTAAAGCAGCTGCATTTGTCTGCTGAGAATTGAGCTTCTCTACAGCTTCCTATCGCAAATGGTAAGCTCCAGCCAGAATGCTAAGGCGAAAACAAACACTTTATACGTTCGAGTGGCCATTCCCCGCAAATACAATCGATAGAATTGCTCTGAAGCTTTAGAAAGGGATAAGCGGGATAAAAGCATACATTAATAGAACTAGAGCTGAGTAAGATTAATTAGCTAATAAATAGCATAAAAGTTTTATGACGCAATTATTAATAGAGCAATTCAACAGACTGAATTAGATATTAGGCACAGTATCCAATTTGTTAATAGATACTGGTTCACAAACCGCTCTAATCTCGTTTCTTTCGTTTCTTCTACCTCGGTGGCGCGTGATGTTCCAACTCCGAGATTGCCAAAATTGTTGAAACTCCTATCAAGTTCATTGTTCATACTTGTTCGTCCACCGCCGTACAAAACCTGTATAAACTCATATGCGCCCATGAACAAATTTGTAACGATAACTAAACCTTCAGCACCAGCAAGCAGTGGCAAAGGCGACACGAACAGAAGGAAGTTCAAGTACAATCCTTACCCCATTCCTAAAGCGAAGGAGAGACAAGTAGAAGTCTGCAGAGATAAGAAGAGGACTGAGAAGTGAATCATTTCATAGCTATCAAGATTTCAGCAAAGACCCGGATTAATACTCATTCAAAGGATACTTGCGCCACTTCGTATGGAGAACAAGATCTCAAGCAGCTCCAAGGCTTTGACAAAACATCTGCTCAATACCCTCAAAGAAGAGACGAATCCTATAACTCACTCTACCAAAGGGCAAAATTCAGGTTGGTGGAACACCGTTAGATACGAACGTGTTTTCACCGTTTCTGTCCCAGAACATGTGGACTCCTGCGTAACTGGTCATCAACGCTCGGATTCCCGTCGCTCGTGTGAATATTTCAAGTCCAGAAGCAAAAAACTTGAGAATCAACAACAAGAAAGGGGCCAAATTGCCAATGGGATCCTTGAGGGTGTCAAAGTCCATGTCGGAGGTTACATGGCAGGAACAACTGACCTAGAAATGAAACGGATTGTTACTATGGCTGGTGGAAAGATAATGTAGGTTATTCATATTATCACGACTGCCATATGAAAGCAATCCGATACAGGCACACGGCTGCTGGAGCTACCCATATCCTTACATCGCAAGGACTGAGCGGTTCAAAGACACACAAATATCTTCACTCTAGCAGTATAAAGAAGGCCCATGTCGTGACACCAGAGTGGGTGTTAGACTCTATCGCTGCTGGCAAGAGGAAGAAAGAGTGGGACTATACTGTCATCAAGGATGCAACTGTGTATGATCTAGGAGAATTTGGTGTTGGATCTTCTCACGCTGCTGATGATTCCTGAATGACTTATGTTCCCCAACCTCTATATCCTGCAGCACTGGATAACTCTAAAAATATCATGTAATGGATAAACCTTTAGGTTATTAGCTAACCCCGTACTCTGCTACAGCGCTGGAAGCTGGCTACCATTCAGGAGGCAGAAAGGAGGTCACCAATATAACAAGTGGATGGATTTAAAGACAGAAATGTGTCGATGTTTGAACCGACTGAAATCGATGTTAGATGAGGCGTTGAGGGCAATCTGAAAAAGATTGTCGATGTCCATGATCTTCATTGTGGACATGGAGTCGACAAGAGTTGCACCTAATTGAGTTAAAGGTCAGGTCGTCTCAATGCAACGAAAAAAAAGGATTGGTCCCATCCGTTTCAGCCATCGGTGAAGCTCTACTGACAATAAGAACAGAATTAAACAGCATTCACTTTGCCAACCCTGATGACGGCTGTATGGAACAAGCAATAGTGCCAAAGTTAGATCGGAGAGAACAACGAACGACAGGTGTGTTAGATCGTCATGACCGAATGGAAACTTCGTATACGCATTGAACGTGTTTCGTGAAGATTTGTTGGATTTGTGTTCGAGTAGCACCAGCGTTTGCAGGAAGTTGTAGACCAGTTCTCTGTGCCTAGCTTACAAGGGTAGGAGGAGAAGCAGTGGCGGCGACGGTGACGAGCAAAAGCCTAAGGCATAGAGATACCATCATGTAGTTGGGGACGATAAAGTATCTCTGGACCATGCGCAGGCAACTGACGAGTTATATGATATTGGAAAACTTCTTTGTGCGGGGATGAGCTCTATAGAGTCTGCCTTGATGGCAAGAGAGACATTTATAATGGTCGAGGTACGTGGAGCGTTGAAGGACAGTATACGTCAATTCTAACGTTTTTAGACGAAAAGTTAAGTCTCACATTTGAATGGGGATGTTTAGCGCTGGTGTGGCTGAGGCGCCTTTCACGTGTAAGTATATAGGCAACGCTCGCTTCAACCTATCACATCGAAATCGTTGTCGACGAACTCGGCTTTGACAGTATCATAACGACCCACTTACGTTCGTTTCCTTCCAGTATATGCGGTTGCCTTTCACTCCAAATCACGTCCGGCTTGTTCAAGCCTGCTACCCACCGCCTTCAGCGCTGCTTGCGCCAGGGCCTCATCGTGGCCCAAATTCACAGGAACTCTCCCGCCTTACTTATTACGCGTCGAATCGTCCTGGAAAGCTTACAAAATTAGGTCAAGAGCTCGAGAAACGATGCAAGCTGGAGGCAAATCGTGCTCGGTCAGGAAACGCCAAAGCCAGAGCATCGTTACTTATTACGCTCACAATCTTTAAAGCTCTCGTGACGGAGTGCAGGAATGACCTCTCACTGCTAACACCTGCCCTGATATCTACCGTGGTGGCTGCAATGACGTGCTTTACGCGCGACTTGGAAGTCACCGCCAAAGCTGCTAGTGTCGTGAGTTCAGCTGTTTTTGTTATTTCCTTTGAATCAACCATGAAATAAATTAACCCTGTAATTAGTTTACTGCATGGACGACGTACACGGATGGACAACTTATCGGAGTAGATGCCTATGTGACGTCAGCCTATATGACTGCCCTTCAGTGCTTCTCAAATGCGAGCAGAGTGGCCGCTCAAAAGGGAGACGATGAGACTCGAAACAGGTGGGCATTCATGCCTAGTTAACAAGCATCTAGTGTTCACATTCCAAATTAGACAGCGGCTCGTTGGCATTGCAGCCTTGACTGGTGTGGTTACTTCCGATGCATTGTACCATTCGACTTCGGAGTTTCCCAGACAAGTGTCCATTATAATACCTGGCCTCCTTGCGACACTCCACGAGGCAGATCTTGAGGTTGTGAAAGTTGAGTAAGTGCTTTATGCTTTGTCTAGCAACGTTGTTCCCGACATCTCTTCTCAAGGGCGGCAGTTATCAAGCATCAACCATCGGCGTCGTCAGCTTATCTTTCAGAATTTCGACCCCGTCCACTTGCTGAACGTCGGGCTGCTTCCATTCACATCCACATAGACGGCGAGCAGGGTCCTTCCTTCTCAGATGTCGTCAACGCATCTTTACGTGCATATCATTCTTTGTTGGAGCGTTGTAATGCAAATCAAGTCTCCACAATTCTTGAAGCTGCCTTCTCAAGTGTGGATCACGAGCTTCGGTGGCATCACCCGGAGTTCTGCCACTGGTTTATCCAGACGACGACTGACTGGACACAATATCAGTACCGATACGTAGTGCCGAAGAAGTTGGTCGACAAGTTGGTCATTCTCCAAGACGACCCATCTCCGACACCCATGCAATTCGCTCTTACGGGCATGATCAACACCGTGTTCAGTTCTACAACACCGCTTGTCAACCTTTCTACCTCAAATATAATATCACATTTACTAGTCCTGCTCATTCGCAGGACTTCGGCTGATCCGATGGACGAGCTGTTGGCGCCACTTGTAGACTGTATTGCAGCGTTGGGAACACACATTTATTACCAGGACCAGATATACGACTTAGCTGAAGAACTTGTCGGTAGACTCGTATCAGTCCAGGTCAATGGCTTACTTGGGCGTGGGCGTAGTGGTAACGAGCAGGGCAGGGAACAGGGGATGCGCTGTTTACTCGCAGCTCTCCGTGGCCTTTTGCGAACAGCTGACAGACACGAACGTGTTCCCACGATTGGTGGTGTCGATAAGACGGAAAGGCTGTCTTCTCCAGGCCAGGAGACAAACTCTGTGTCGGATACGGAAGGAGTTCCAGCTAATGGAGTATCGAACACCACTTGGCGGCGGACGCGTATTCCGCCAGAAATATGGCAGGACTCTCTTGCTTTACTTTGCGAAGCAGACTATGGCGTCAGAACAGAGTATGCGAGGGCACTGGTGCGGTTCATCAGCGTCGAAGTCCCCAAGGAATCTTTTGCAACACACGTCGAATCGGATATAGATCACAGTAGCGAAAGGCCTGTCGGCAGGACTCCTAGTATTTTATCATCTCGACGTGCTACCCCTGGTGTCATCACGGCTGATCCCACATCACGGTTCTTGAATGCCTTGCATGCATCTGTGTATACTTTGGCGACATCTTCTTCCTTGGGACTTACATCAAGCCCTGCAGAGTCTACCCGTTCTTCTTCGTTCCAACTTTTCTCTCCTCCTATAGTGAATGTGATATCTGCTACCCCTGTTGGGTCCCCAAATGCCACTGAAAAAATGGGAGCTTCTTTTCCAGCTGAATTGCGAAAAGAGTCGCCAACACCATCGCAATCTGACCACGGACAGTCTCATCAGCCTTCTAAATCTCGACAATCTGCATCCTTGAGGGCATCCCGATTCCGAAAGCTTTCGGTGCCGTTAAGCCTCCTGGATCCTGGTTCGAGTTCAGAGTGTCTACCCGCCGCGACACCGTCGGATTATACTCATCTACTCCATATTCTCACATCCGTCCACGAACGATTACCTGGGAGGGCGTTGCTAACGGGAGTGCCTATGCTGCTGGCACTGCAAAGCGCGGCTCTGCAGCAGAACGACAATGAAGAGGAATACGCAAACGAGAAGCGACATACCATACGGGAACTCTTAGCTAGAGTATGGGCTGTCATTGGAAAAGTTTGGGAATGCGAAGAAGTGTCGGCTGCTGCGCAGAAGGTGAAAAGCATTTATCATCTATTTCTGCGACCATGAACCTAATGGTTGCGTATCAGGTTCTTGCGTCTTTGGGTTCTACAACCATTCTCCCTCCCCCGACACCAACACCACCCGACCTTCATCAACCACCGGATGAGCCTACAGACTGGTCCACAGTACCGAAATGTCCGAGCGCCGAGGCAGGTAGCCCTGGTCAGCAGTTTATTGACGCGGAATTAGTCGTCCAGGCGCTTGCCACCAACCAGAATGCGCAAATTGTCACCGGCCTTGATCGCCAAGCGTTATTCAGGCGTCTGGCTTTAGAGTGGACCCTTGAGTCTGCTTTAAAGGATTGTATGTACATCTTTAACGAACTGTCTTGTTTTTGACATCCCTCCCTCTACAGCTGTTGAACGTCAATCATCTCATGATGTACTTCGAGGCGATGGCGTGTCACCCTTCCTCAAAATCTCACCTGCTCTGATGCACATCGAGAACTTGTCATTACAGAGCCTTGCGCGGACTCAACATGGCGTCGGCGTTCAGGATCTACGTGAGGCGCTGGAAGGTCGTGGCAGTTCGTCGAACCTTGCGCTGAACTCTGCTTCCGTTCGATCCCTCGATCCTCCCTCGTCTTCGATACACTCAAAGGATCGTCCAGAGTTAACACGATGGCGCTCCCAGAGTAAGAAAATAAAAGGCTCTCCTGGTGATGTGCGAGAGGTATTGAACAAGCTTGGAGTGGGAAAAACTAGTGGAAGTAGCCTACTGAAAGCTTCTTTTCCCGGCCTTCAAAGAACCGACGCGAGGTGTGTCCCTTAAGCATGCCCACTCAAATGATCCATATTGATAGTTGCATAGCAAAAGCAGATCTTCCTTAGTACCTCCTTATCCTACATGATCTTTTCCCGTCACCTTGGCGGACCTTACGCTGTTCCTCATTATTGGACTTGTTTTCCATAGAACTTATCTCATTGCATCATTGTAGTCCTGGTGTCTCGCATGCATCTCTTCATACGATGTCTTTCAATTGGCGTTGGTTATTATTTCCGCACAGATAGGAACTCATAGGATAATTAAACAGAGTATCTTTGTTTTTATCGTCGCGTGGATACTATGCGCCGACGCGCCTCTTCCTCCCTCTCTCTCCAATACGCGATTTCCATTTGAGCTTTCGGGTGAATTGTGGGTTTGGGCCCGGTCTTCAGTAAATGTTAAATTTCAGGAATTCTTGATGTAACAGTATACTCACACTCAGTGCTTGCAAGAGCATCTCGTACATGGACGACTGATAAGAAGCCGATTGAGCAAGGTCCTTCACTTTGGATGACTGTGCAACAATCAAGCGCGTGACCTCCCCCCGGAGACGCAACAAGCTGAAGGCGGGGGATTAACTGATGCTTATGAAAAGAAACGTAAGATCCTCACTTTGAAAAGACCATCGTCTCTTCCTCGTTCTCTGTCAATGTGATAATTGATGTGAAAAGCACAGCGTATCGATGTGCAACCTATTCCAATTATGAGCGGAAACTACCTCGGTGTCAGGAAGCACCTACACTTTGTACAGTTGCATCCCTCACAGTAGGTTTACTGCTCAAGAACCCTGCACTCCCCGCCCCATCGGCAAGCCTCTTAACACTTTCTAGGTGAGCGTTCATTTCCTTCTGAAATGTGGGCCACATGTTGAGCCTAAGACCCAAGGCGAAGCTCTCAAGAGGAGGACAGTCACGCTTCTGAACCTCGCTCAGCACATTCTCTAGCAGCCGAATCATTGTGAGCAGAGGGATAACTGGGGGCGGTGGATCAAGTGCCCCGCGTGTAAAGCTCTGATGAATCATGTAGCTATAAGAAAAGAGAATGACTCTATAAAAAGAAAGCTTAACCTGGCAGTATTCCAAAGTAGGCTCCAAAACTTGCTTCCACAGTGCGTCAAGTAAAGCCTGCTGCTTCTTATTCATATTCAGTCTTGATGGTGTCGCGATAGGCGGTGGTATATCTACGGCCACACTACCTGACCTTGTCCGTCCTGAGAAGTTGAAACCACCGAATTCAGATGGGGCATTATCACCAGGCATTGGGGAGCGTGGAGAGAGTAAAGGAGATGTTGGTGCCGCAGCCGCAACACTAGGATCAAAAAAACGGGAGATAAAGGCATACTCTGCCGTCCCGTTGTCCATGAGAACGAGAAGAAGGGAGCGAAACAACCCTTCGATAGGCACCTTCTAGCAAGGGTAGTTGGCGGTTAGGTAAATCAAAAATGAGATGTTATCGACTTTCTCACGTGTGATTTATCATCCGCCATATAGGACAGAGTAATATTTGGGCCATCAAGGTTGGCATTGGCGAGGCGAGAAAGTTCTACCAGCTGCTCTTGAGCCTTTTCCGAGCCACCAAGTAAATCCGACTTTTCGACAGTCCTTGCCTGAAGATTCAACGGAGACTTCAATATATTCTCTCTACTACAGTTACGGCGAGAAAGAGTACCTTTATCCATCCCAGGGATCTAGCGTATCGTCGAAAGCCTGTTTCATAGTAGACCCGCGCAGCTCCAACATACGCGCGCTGGACTTCAGACGCTACCTGTGGAGCATGGCGCTGGAGGAAGAGAAATAGAGGGCGGAATTTCAGCAAAATAGATGTCTGGATAACTTGCATGTTGGTGCTCATGCTACTCCGAATGGGCCGAAATAAAGCGAGGAAAAAAATTCGAATTTTGGTTGCTGCCTAAGGGGAAATAAGCAACAACATGGAGGACAATATGACGAAGGGACTACAGCAATGCGAAGCCCTTCTGCAACTTCCGCCAGAGACCGTACAGCCTTGACGCGGGGACGGGCTTTCAGCGAGTCAAGCCGTGACTCAAGCTCTGGTATAGCAGTCAGCCAAGGTTCCCCTACGTCGCTATCGAGTATTTTTTCTACAAGAGGCGGTGGGATGGATATTTCAGAAATGAGATTCGAGAGCGGTCGTTCGATTTTCTGCGCATAACTCAGACATGTCCAGTAGAAAAGAAAGACTCAAAACGGACTCTACGTCCTTTGAGGCGGTTTTCGATGTCCTTACTTCGGTCCTGAAGATTAGATATTTGTCCAGACACAGCCGAAAGATCATGCTGAAATGTTGAGAGAAAAGTTTCAAGCGAGTCGAGTAGGCTGACACTCGTCTAGTAATGTAAGGAGAGGTATTAGATAAAGCCTGACATGATGGCATACCTCTACTTGTTCATGGAGTTCCACAAAATCTTTAGCACGATGTCGATCTAAGAGGCTGTTAGCTCAGGAGCGCTTAGTAGGCTCGGCAGACACACAAAAGGTAAGTTGTTCATCCTGCTGGGATGCCTCAGTCGATACATCTGTAAGAGAAGGTAAAGCGGCAGGGAGCCTAACCTCGAGAGGGAGCTTCTGTTGTGGAAGAGGACGTTCTTCAGGAGGCATGCTGACGGGCGTAAGGTGATGCCCTTATCGGGAAAGCGTGTATCCGCTGACGCGTATACAGTACTCTTTCACTTCTTACTCTGCAATCATGGATATCGGTGCAATGTTGCAGCAGGCGCAACAAGGCAGAGAACAAGTTCCTACAGGAGGAGACCACCCAATTCCAGACAAGTATGCCATCTCCACTCTTTGTATGGTGAAGAAGAATGATTTTCGCGTTTAGTGGAGAAGTCATCCACATATCGTCCCTTGCGTTACTGAAGATGCTGAAACACGGTCGGGCAGGTGTCCCCATGGAAGTCATGGGCCTCATGCTTGGAGAATTCGTCGATGAGTACACGGTCCAGGTGATCGACGTCTTTGCTATGCCGCAAAGCGGAACAACAGTCACTGTAGAGAGTGTTGATCATGTCTTCCAAGCCAAAATGGTAGATATGCTCAAGCAAACAGGGAGGCCAGAGATGGTCGTCGGGTGGTATCATTCACATCCTGGTTTTGGCTGTTGGCTGTCAAGTGTTGATATTAATACACAGCAGGTAAGTGATATCATGGTCACTGGTACACCTTCATTCAACCCCAATATAGTCCTTCGAGTCCCTTCAACCTCGTTCTGTAGCAGTCGTGGTTGATCCTATCCAATCCGTGAAAGGGAAAGTTGTCATCGACGCCTTCCGACTAATCAATCCGCATAGCGTTGTTATGGGACACGAACCTCGCCAGACTACATCCAATATCGGCCACATCAACAAACCTTCTATTCAATCCCTGATCCATGGTCTTAACAGGCATTACTACTCGATTGCTGTGAATTACCGCAAAACGGAGCTTGAACAAGCCATGCTTATGAATCTACACAAACGAAATTGGACAGAGGGTTTGAGGCTGAAAGATTTCAAGATTCACCAGGAAGCCAACGAGAAGGCGATCAAGGTAAGACTGCCATTGGTGACCTTAGAAACTGCTAATTCACACATTTTGCGAAAGTCCATGCTCACACTCTCTGAGGCATATAATAAATCAGTACAAGAGGAGTCAACGCTGACACCAGACCAGCTAAAGACACGACATGTTGGCAAGCAGGACCCGAAGCGGCACCTTGAGGAGGCGGTTGAGAAGGCCATGGGCGACCAGGTAGTGCAAAACTTGGGCACAATGCTCCTTGCAGAACTATGATACTGTATAGCATTGTAATAATAATAAAATACTTCATATGGCTTAGACAAACGTCGCAATAGCACAAACTTCATATCGTCTAGTAGTTCAAGCTCCGTCAAATGTCTTTCAAACGTAGGGCACAAACACAGAATGTACCACTACCTGGGACACGACCATCGCGTTCGGCATCTACGGTGTTAATTTTGTCCACCGGGATCCCCTCATTAGATGATGTACTGGGTGGTGGTATACCGCTAGGTTCTGTGCTGGTAGTTTTGGCACCTGACCCCAACACAACATATGGAGAGCTTGTACAACGACATTTTGTCTCCCAAGGAATCGCTTCTGGGCAACGCGTCTGTATCCTTGACGAGTCCCCCATTGAATTTGCATCTAGTTGTATGTGGGTGCCGAGCACAGACACATCCACGCAGGATTCACAAGAGGTTGATGAAACCATCATGGAACCTGAAGGGGAACCCGGAGTGAAAATTGCTTGGAGATATGAAAACATGAAGAAGTTCCAAACAAGTGTAGACTACACTGAGTCAGTGAGTTTAGGTTTCCGAACTCTACGACATAATTTATACCATACTTCAAGACTCAGGATGATGCCTATTGTCGTCCATTAGATTTAACGTCTCAAATCCCCGTTCAAGTTATAAATGCAGCAATCACTTCAAAGTGCCTTTACTGTCTGCCGATCCCCCAGCTGGCCCATGCAAATGCAGTGGCACCTGCAATCGCTCAGTTAGAAGATGTTCTCTCTGACCTAGAACAAACCACAAGGTAAGCTGTCATATTACCTTTCTATGGACGACCAGCCTCACCTTGGGTTTATAATACAAGTGGCGCTATTCGCATATCTATTCCAAACTTAGGGTCTCCACAATGGGGCAATTTACTACCTTCCGTGTGGAAACGTGTCTTATTTCATATCCTCGTCGAGCTCACTCGCATAACAGGACATCCTTCGTTTCTTGCACTATTTGCGTGCTCGATTGCGCCAAGATCCTAGCCTGCCTCCCCGAATTTCTGCACTTATAAGTTTACCACCCTACTTTTCGCAAGATGATTGGGGTGGACCTGGTTGGCCACAGAAACTCGGGAGGCTATCAGACGGATGTGTCACCCTACGATCATTTTCTTGTATGTTTTCCCTCTTTATGAAAGCATCAATAAGTTAATCTCGAGATCAAGCTGATCCTGCGCTTCTGTCAATGTTTCCGTCGCAACATGGTTTCGTCAGCATACAATCTCTTCCCGCCCCACATACGTTGGTACCACCTAGCGATAAATTTTCTCAATTGCGCGGTATTTCAACGTCCTCGTCGTGGGCCACCGGAGGTGGGGAAAACAATCTCGCGTTCAAGTGTACCCGAAAGCGGTTCATAATTGAAACCCTGCATCTTGACGTGGAGGGCGGCGTTAGTGAACGGAGGACAACGATTCCTGTCATCCCGGGAGAACCAGCGCGCATGGGAACGCGTATGGCAGCGCTCACTGTGCAAGGTTCAGCAGACAAAGAAAAAGATGCGACTAATGCACAATCAACAAGTAGAAAGAAGCCAAAAAAGAGTGTAGCATTTCAAAGTGATAGATCAGACCTGTATGACTTCTAATCGACGTAGTTACTGACCAAATACCGTTTTTTGACCATCCGATACTGTTCGGGTGCTTTTAGGAAGCTGTGGTGAAAATTGGCTCTTTTTACCTTGCACTACCTCCCACACCCCCTCATCGG
>QMFG01003289.1:61496-76925 GCA_003314545.1 Ramaria sp. MG151
CTTTTTACCTTGCACTACCTCCCACACCCTCATCGGTAAACATGTGACCGACTCACCGCTGACACACGGTAAGAAAGGAGTTTGTCTCCGGGTCTCTGGACGCCTCATCCGCTCACTCTGTACAATTTGCATACTTACTTCAAAGGATTGTGCGCAATTGTTTTCTCGTACGATTATTGTTATCGAACGATCGTTACCTGAGCAAGTCCCTGACGGCTCAAAGCCATATAAGATCAGATCTTAAGACGCCTATGCTTCCTCGAACTCTCTCTCTCTCCTCCCGTTGTGTTCGTTGTGTTGGTCGTGTTCGCTCTGTACCCTGTTCTGCTCGTTCTATCATGGTGTGTGTTTAAACTGCTCCTTTCAACGTGAATCTTATGCTTGCGCAACCAGTCTTTCTCCACTCCGCATGAAGTCGTCATCGTCGCAGCATCCCGCACGCCTGTCGGCTCTTTCAATGGAGCCTTCAAGAGCCTGACTGCCCCGCAGCTTGGCGTCATAGCGCTTAAACATGCACTTAGTACATCCAAAGTTCCTGCTGGCGAAATCGAAGAGGTCCTGCTTGGCAACGTCATCCAAGCAGGCGTCGGTCAATCACCTGCACGACAAGTTGTGTTGGGTGCTGGTCTCAAAGAGTCGACAGATGCGACGACCATCAACAAAGTCTGTGCTAGCGGTATGAAGGCCGTTATGTTCGCCGCGCAGAGTATACAACTAGGCCATAAGAGTGTGGTTGTTGCAGGGGGGATGGAGAGCATGAGTAATGCTCCGTCAGTGTACCTCACATTTTCACCTCGATAATTATTGATGAAAGTCATAGATTTCTTATGCAGCGGACACCACCTCCGTATGGGCATTACCAAGCGAAGGACTCTTTGATTAACGATGGCCTTTGGGATGTCTACAACAACATTCATATGGGCAACTGTGCTGAATCTACGGCCAAGAAACACTCTATATCCCGTGAAGACCAAGACGCACATGCCATTGAGTCTTACCGACGTGCAGAACGTGCTTGGAAATCAGGTGCATTCGATGCTGAGATTGCGGAAGTGACAGTAACGTCGAAGAAGGGTGACGTGGTCGTGAGGGAGGATGAAGAGTACAAGAATGTCAAGTATGACAAGGTACCCACCTTAAAGCCTGCTTTTCAAAAGGAAAACGGCACTGTGACGCCTGCAAACTCTTCATCTTTGAATGATGGTGCTTCAGCACTTATCCTGATGTCTTCTGCCAAGGCCGCCGAGCTCGGTATCACTCCCCTCGCAAAGATAGTGTGTGAGTGCCTGAGCTTATATTACTGAGGTTGAGTATTGTTGACGCCAGACACAGCTTATGCGGATGCCGCCATGGCGCCAATTGATTTTCCAATAGCACCGACGCTTGCGCTTCCTCTCGCTCTCAAGAAAGCAGGACTCGAGGCTTCTGACATATCTCTCTTTGAGATCAATGAAGCGTTCTCGATTGTGGTCCGAGTAGCGGAAAAAGTCTTGCAATTAGACCCTGCCAAGATTAACGTTAATGGGTTAGTTTCTTTTTTTTCAAGCTGTTGTCCTAATTATTCACCGTGATTGTAAATATAGTGGGGCGGTCTCCCTAGGGCATGCGATTGGCAACTCCGGTTCACGTATCGTTGTTTCATTGGTGCACGCGCTCAAGGAAGGGCAATATGGTGCTGCTGGTATCTGCAATGGGGTATGTCTCTCGTTACTATATGCCATTATCCCTAGTTGATAAAAAAAATCATAGGGTGGAGCGGCATCAGCGATTGTTATCCAAAAGTTGTAATTTTAATGCAGGAGTGTAATTTTAAACAGAAAATGATTGACGTAATAAAGCTGCTTTAGAAGCGCCCCCTCAGCTTATCGGTAGAGCTAGACCAGGGGCTGCACATGTGGGACCGACGTGATTTCGTGTTACTTACTTTTCTATTTATGGCAAGATAGGATTTGTGCTCACACCTACTTGAGGAAAACTTCCGGGTCATACTTCAAGATGCCTATCTTCTTGCCGAGCGTAATCGCAAATGCACTATATTTATTAACGTGAGAGTGGCCCCTCCAAATATTTCTCGTCCTCAATCCATCCCCAGTGATGTCTGCCTCTGACGACAAGCTTGACGGCGAAAGGAGAAGAGACCAAGAGGTCCTGGACGAGAAACGACCAGCCTCTGAGCTCAGTGCTGAGTCCATTGACGGCGATGAGGCCTTGCGTCTGGTTGGCGCAGAACGTTCCGTTCAATTTAGCGAGGAATATAATTTGAAGTTGAGGCGCAAGCTCGTAAGCATTCCATCTCCCGTGATACCTACATGGTTGAATCATGTATGCTTGCAATAGGACCGCCTTATTATACCTATATGCGCAGCGGTTTATTTCACACAATTCTTGGACAAGACGTCTCTCAACTACGCTAGGTACATTTTCCCGGAATTCAATGAAGGCACTATGTTGATTTCCATTAGTGTCATGGGGCTCCCAATTACCGGCCAGCACTACAATCAGGTGTCATTAGCTTTCTATGTCGGTACGTGGGACAGATTATCATATTAATAACCCTACAGAGTGTTTTTTTTTTTAGGATTTTTGACGTGGGAGTTCCCTACCATGTATATCTCGCAAAGGACACGGGTTGCGAAATATTTAGGTTTTTAACTTCCCCTTGCATTCAAATATGCATCTTGGCAACTTGATTCAGGTGCAAATGTCATTGTCTGGGGTGGCATTCTAATGTTACACTCCACGGCTCCAACATTTGGCTCCTTTTTTGCATTGCGATTTCTACTCGGTATGCTGCTTTGGCACGTTTGACTGTTTTTAACTTTGTTGACAATGATATATATAGGGATGTGCGAAAGCTGTGTGGCGCCTATACTTATTATCCTTATTTCTATGTTCTACAAGAAAGATGAACAGGTGGGTACGAAGCACATGTCCTCAGTAGTTTTTGGTCCTTAAACATGTCTTAGGCTAGCAGAATATCCTGGTTCTATTTCATGGTCGGTATCTTAGTATATAATGTGATCTTAGTGACGAATAGACTGCAGAACGGTATGACACAAATTTTTGGAGGCTTTGTGGCATATGGTGTCGTGCGTCCGCATGTCTTTTGTCATACTTCTTCCTGATGCATCGAAATAATTCAGGCATTCTCGAAGTCTAAATTAATTCCCCCTTACAAAATCATCTATCTTTTACTGGGAGGTCTAGCGATCATCGTCGGTATTTGCGTAATGATCTGGCTTCCGGACTCACCCGTCCATGCCCAATTTCTCACCAAAGAGGAAAGAATAGCCGCTCTTGAGAGAGTGCGAGACGACCAAGGAGGGACCGAAAACAAGCACTTCAAAAAGGAACAGGTGAGACTCTGCTGTCCTCCCTGGCTTCATGTCTGATATCTCCGGTCCCCATGCTTTGATAGCTCTGGGAAGCGTTGAAAGATGTTCGAACTTGGCTCATAGTGGTCGCGACTCTGACGAGTAATTTTCATGATGAAGCCTTGAGATCTCTCATGGTATTAACGAGTATGTTATAGCAAGTATCCCTAACGGAGGATTGAGCAACTTCAGTAACATAATCATCAAAGTATGCTCCCTGTTTTCGTTCTATCGCGGATCGTCCTCAAAGATATATGCACCACTAGAGTTTCGGTTACACCTCTAAGCAGACGTTGATACTCTCCACGCCGGGAGGTTTAATTGCCGCTCTGATGACCCTCTTTTGCGGGTATTGGTCCGACAAGAAGGTTCGGCAATGTGTTTATTGTCATAATAAAACACCTGCGTATTGCTTGCTTCTTTCAGGGTGAAAGAATGATACCGATCGTGTTTGCACTGGTAACTTAGTTATTAGATGGTACCCCAATCGTCGCCTCTAAAGAATTTATGTTCAGGTTCCCACCATTATCGGTTCTGCTATCTTGATAGGGCTCCAGGGATCATCACAGAAAGGTTCCTCTTTCATTAATTATTCTCTCTCCTTCCGATGTCAATTCAGCCCCTATTAAGGTGCTCTTCTTTTTGCTGTCTATTTGATCGGTACTTTCGGGTCTGCACTTTCGGTGATCTATGCATGGAATGCAAGCAACACCAGCGGTCACACCAAAAAAGGCAAGTTTGGAGGCCTTTCGTTTGCACTTTTTGCTGATGAAGAATAACTAGTAACAATCAATTCTTTGACCTTGATCGCGTTTGCCTTGGGAAACATCGCTGGTATGTCGTATTTTTGAAAGTTAGGTTCTGCCTGCTTGGTTAAATACATTGTCCAAAAGGGACGGAATCATTTCAACCCAAGGATGCACCAGGTTACATACCAGGCAAAATCTCTATTCTAGTCCTGTTGACTGTTCAAATTTTTCTCTCATTCTTGTTGCGCTGGATCAATATGCGGCTGAATCGCAAGAAAGCTTTAGCACTGGAAGAGCACAAGCAACGTAATGGTTGGACAGATGGGGACGTCGAACGAGAGAGGCAGAAGCACGCGTTTTTGGATATGACTGATAGGCAGTAAGTCGATTGTCGCGTCCTTTTATGTTCTCCACTTATCTGACATCTCAAAGGAACCCGTTCTTCGTCTATACGGGATGATCGATATTGATGAATAACCAATGAACTACGTCTCTGTATTAGTACCAGTTAAATGACCTCATGCGTATCGTGTAGCGGACCCTGAATTGCGATCTATGTCGTTTCATGGAGTACGCAAACACTGCACCATTGACACAGGTAAATCTTGCCCTTCCACAGTTCCAAACACAGGATACGTGTCGAGTAGAGTCATTTGTTCTTTCCCAAAGGCTTCCTTCATCTGCTTTCGCTAGTGGGGGTCGTTCATTCGACGAGTCGTACATAGGGCCCTCAGAGAAATCCGTTCTTCCTTCAGCTAGAATTCAAGGAGTAGGATTTTCAAGCCCAGTTTTGAAAGCTCGAGCGGATAAGATACAGGATGCTGCCCCTCCCAGTATACTAGCGGAAGAATTAAGCAATGCTTCATGCGATGGTGAAGCGGGCAGGAGTATCAACCAAGTTAGTAAACAGGATCCTCCGACGCGTCGTTTTGGCAAAGCTTCCAAAAAGATACCCACGGCCAAATCTGGAACTGCTGCAAAGCATGATGATGAACATGTCGCACGTAAGGAATCCAAATCCCCTTTTGAGACGTTCACACTAAGAGAATTTCAGGTTTAGCAGAACGTCGAGATCGCAAGCGAGCTAAGCGAGCTATTTTAAACCCTGTCTTCGCATCAGATACCACGAAAGACGAAAGCCCTCACAAGGCCGACAAGAAGTCCAAGCGAACTGAGCCGAAGAAAATGAAGGTCAAGATAGACTCGGAGCTCACCATAATGCAGAGTTTCTCGGCTAGCAATATCGGAAAAGAACGCTTGACTGTGAGCTATTTCCTGCTTTCCGGCTGTGCTTAGCCTGAAGGCTTTATTAGCTCAAGCCTGGTCGAAGTCTGGGGGTTTTCAACAAAGGGAAAGCATCAATATCAACGCGGACTGACGGTAAAAAACGAAGGAGAAAAACAGGTATGAAGGTTGTCTAATGAGACGCACAATCCTAAACCTTATGAATAGATCACACCTTTTCTGAGTCTAAATTTTTGAGCAGGGTTGGACCTGAAGATACGCTGTCGGAATTTGACATATTGTCGTCGTCATCGTCCTGCACATCCAAGAACTCATGTACACTGGGCAAACCTAATATCTCTAAGTTCTTTGCTAAAACTCCTCGCGCCGACCAAAACAACAAGCACGGCAAAGATGCACGAGTTAGGCCCGAGAAGAGACCGTGCGTCAAAAAGGACATCCATGTGAAAGGTTTGGAAATCCAGGCTGACCTACCAGCGGACGATAGGGGGTCTGAAGTATGGGATATTGAACTCGACAAATCTTTACCGTCAGACGATAAAAGTTTGTCCGATCAAGCCCAAGAAACGCAGAACGTATTTCTCAAAACCCACCTCAGCAAGCTGACGGATAAGGGTGCTCTTCCTGGCACGAACCCGGACAATGAAATACAACTTTCCAGTCCTGGACATTCGCTCCAAGTAAATTCCTCTCCTATCCATAAGCAACCGAGTGTATCGGAGTATCTTAAACCCCCGACCCTGGCACCTTCGCATCCTGCATCTCAACTGTTCAATTCCCAACACTGTGACTATGGCATAGAATCAATGACACCAGAGATGAACCAAACAGAGATTGAAGATGCTTTGGTATCCGATACCGCACCGACATTTCGATTTCGCCCTGTGAGGGATACAAACCATACGATCACATTCCCTGCCCCACAGTTACCATTGGTTCCTTTGTGGCACAGCAAGGAAGAGGAGGACAGCGCTCAAACGCTGCAGGCCATCGATAATGAATCTATATTCAACGACACAAGGAACATAGTAAGAAATAACATTGATTATCCTAAGCAGAGTTCACACAACATGATGGACTTATATCTTGATGACTACGCCCCGGTCGATAATAGGGAGTGTTATTCATCCCAGGACGAAAGGAATCAAGATTTGTGCCCTCATGGCTATTACGAGATACATGAGACGACAACAGATCCCGTTTATCAACATGGATTGGAAGCATTTGAGGACGACTGGGAGGACATGGATGATTTGGATAGACCGGAGATAATATTAAACGAGGAGCCAGATTGTCCCGGTTCTTTCGGTACGGAAGAATGGTCAGCTATATCGATAGATGATGACAGCGGAGACCTGGGAGTGGATGCCCACACAAGCCATAGCATGGAGCACTGGTCTGAGTCAGATGATCCCAGAGCGGTGCTGTTTTCCGAGTTACCCGAATATACCCAAGAAGCAAGTGATACTGACCCGATACAGACCACCTTCAACCAAGGACGTTCCCTCTTATTTGGACTCGAGGACCCGATCGTGCACAATGAGGATGAAAGGTTCTGGGGAATAGAAAGCGCTGAGCACGAAGTGACAACTCGCCTACTGAAAGATCACTGGCTTCCACAAAAGTTGTAGGAAATACTCATGGGGTGATTTGAATAGTTCTGCTCGAGACGTCGAGACCTAATTTTGTCTACTTGAATATTGTACTTAGTCAGTTCTGTCAGACACAGGCGCCCATTCAGCTGTATAGTTCAACATAAGGTTCACACACATTCTCGATTTCGAAACTCAGCCAGGCGCGTCGACGTCGCACACATAACAAATTGTCCCCTCAAGACCTCTCACTCCTTTCTACAAGTTATGGCTGTCGGAAAGGTGATTGTGGATATTCTTCTCCATTTTATGATATACTCACCAGTCATAGAACAAACGTTTGTCCAAGGGTAAGAAGGGCTTGAAGAAGAAGGTTGTTGATCCTTTCTCTCGCAAAGGTTGGTCCTTTACCATGTATCTCAATGCACTAACTAGAGCGTCTGCATACCAGACTGGTACGATATCAAGGCACCAAATATTTTCGACGTTAAAAACGTTGGAAAGACTCTCGCAAACCGGTCACAAGGATTGAGTATGTGTTTGAGTATCGCACGCTGAGAGTTATGCTGACCATGTCATCTTATAGAAAATGCTAACGATTCGCTGAAGGGCCGAATTATCGAGGTGTCTCTCGCAGACTTGTCAAAAGATGAGGAGCAAGCATTCCGCAAGATTAAGCTCCGCATCGATGAAGTACAAGGAAGGAACTGTCTCACCAACTTCC
Source organism: Ramaria sp. MG151 (assembly GCA_003314545.1). Lineage (NCBI taxonomy): Eukaryota > Fungi > Basidiomycota > Agaricomycetes > Gomphales > Gomphaceae > Ramaria > Ramaria sp. MG151. The sequence goes on from QMFG01003289.1 coordinate 69,181, forward strand.
ATGGCATGGACTTTACTTCTGACAAGCTACGCTCCCTTGTCCGGAAGTGGCAAACCCTCATCGAGGCCCACGTCGATGTAAAGACTCAGGATGGCTACCTTGTTCGCTTGTTCGCCATTGCTTTTACAAAGCGGCGACCAAATCAGGTGAAGAAGACTACGTATGCGCAGAGCAGTCAGATCCGAGAGATTCGCAAGAAGATGTTCGAAATCATGAACCGCGAAGCATCCAGCGTTGATCTACTTTCGCTGGTACAAAAATTCATTCCGGAGGCGATTGGGCGAGAGATTGAGAAGGCAGCCAGAAGTATCTATCCTCTGCAGAACGTGTACGTTCGCAAAGCGAAGATCTTGAAGGCTCCTAAATTCGATGTCTCGAAGTTGTTGGAGATCCATGGCGAATCGACAGACGTGAGTTTCTGTTTTGGATGATATCTTGGCGTGCTTAACCATTTTTACGGGTAGGAAACTGGTACTAAAGTCGTCAAGGACTTCAAGGAGCCGGCGATTCAGGATTCGGTATAAAAATGGGGAATCTTCTTTCGCATGTTTTATGCTATGACTACCCTGTCACGTAAGCATATATGAGTATGCTATTCAAATACTAGTTTGCCTGGCAAGTGTGAGTTTCTTGTCAATCGCGATGATCGTGTATGTGCATATTTTGCCGAATGCTTCCGGCTGCGCCCATGACTTTTTTGACAAAAAATAATAATTTGTATATCCACGTGGCAACAAACATATATTGAAGCTTCTTCAGGACTTTCATGGCGGACGTAGAGTATTTGAAAAGCATACTTGGTGTATATCCAGACTGGCCGAAAAAGGTTACTCCTCGTGGTTCACACTATATTTTTAACTGACATCCGCACTAGGGTGTGAACTTTCTTGATATCTTTCCAATCCTACGCGATCCTTTCGCTTTCGAGTCCTTGATCACGCACTTCGTACACCACATTACTTCGCACACCATACAATACAGTGACAAAAAAAAGGTCGATGTTGTTGTTGGCCTAGATGCTCGTGGGTTCTTATTGGGTCCTATCATCGCCTTGCGTTTGGGCGCTGCGTTCGTGCCCGTTCGCAAGAAAGGGAAGCTGCCAGGCCAGTGCGCAACTGCTGAATATGTTAAAGAGTATGGAACGGTTTGTGTATATTTAAATGTTGCTAAGATATGTGACTCACTTCCATTGAACTTTTGTTTAGGATTCCTTTGAAATACAGGCAAACGCTATAAAACCAGGGAATAATGTCATAATTGTTGACGATCTTATCGCCACAGGTGGGAAGTTACATTGATATCATCTATCACATGTTTTTCATGCAATTATATTAAATGTGCAGGTGGATCTGCGAGAGCCGCAGGCGAGCTCGTGTCGGGGCAAGGAGGCAAGACTCTTGAATACCTGTTCATCATCGGCTTGCCTTTCCTCAAAGGTCCAGAAAAACTAGATGCTCCGACGTATACGATGGTGAACGCCGAATAATACCTCGTCTGCGATGCCGTTCCTTGCGTTCCTTGTTACTTGATAGAGATTGTATCCCTGCAGGCTCCTTGCTGATTACTACTACAACTACGATTATCAGACCAATAATTCAACATTTATTAAGGCCCGTCCATTGACATATAATACTGGCCCACCCTCATTATTTTTATCCTGATCCGCACTGGTCGCCTGTGTGTTCAGGGGTGAAGAGCTGTTCTGATGCTCTACCAGCATCTGTACCCCAGCCCCAAGCCCAAGTGCAAAATCAAAAAGGTCTGACACGGATTGGGCATCAGTTTGGCTAACAATGACCAAAGCAACATCTGAAAGTTCTGGGTGAACAGCATCGTACTCGTCAGCATCTATAGTTGGGTTAATGCGGTCGTTTGTGTCAGAGGCAACGATTACTCCAGCGGCGCCCGCAGCCTTTCCCAGGATAAGTTTTTGCAGGAATGTACACTCCCCGCGTTCGACAAATAACACAGCGTTTGGTTCGACAGAGCTTTCCATATAGGTGGAGCAGCCTTTACGGTTGTTCATGTGGGGGCGGACCACAGATAATGGGTCGACGCCGCTGAAACGTAAGGGCTCTTCTGCCAACGGCTCTTCTCCTGACAACATGGCGGCTGGGTCGCCGGCGAACAAGGAGGTGAAAGCCGTTACTATAACCTCGCGCGCCACTTCAGGTGATAATGTGGTGTTTTTGGGTTCGAGATTGAGATGCAAACGGATCTCAGTTTGGCGATGTTGGTCATTGACCTGGACGTTTGTTCCGAGCTTCAACGAAGAGTCCTTTATGTATACTTTTTGGCCAGTGCGAACCGCAAAAGGACCAACTAGGGTTGTTGGAGGTCAGTAACGATATGACCAGGAATATAAACAAGTGTACTTTTCGTGACATCATATCCTTTCCTATCTAGCCGGCTAGTAACATGTGTTCTAAGTCCTGTCACATTTGTTATGACGTATCCATCATCTACTTCATGAATCTTCGTCTGGTCAGGTGACGGATCCTCTGCAGCTATGCTTCCATCCGGTGAAAAGACGAAATCCCAAGACTGGTGTAAGGTCAGCAACCGAAAGGTCCCATAAGGAAATGCGCACATATACATCTAGACGCGGCGACTCGCACCAAGCCCCACTCATCCAGAATACCGAATCGTCTTTGTTGGCTTGAGATTGTTCATCGCCACCAACGCTCGCCCGGGCAAATTCTGCGTCTTCACGACTACGAATCGATCCAGCAAGTCCATACATATCATTTAGTGGGTCCAATGGATACCGTGTGGGACTGTAGGCAGGACACTGGGGATTTTCAGCTCGACGCAACTGGCGACGAATGGCAGAAGGGGGCTGGATGTGCTGGCGCGAGAGGGTTAGAAGATGGCCCTCAGTGGTGAATACCATATTGGAATCGTCGGAGTGTAATGGGTTGCTCTCATCAAACAAAAGATAAAGATACTTGATGATATAATCATAAATACTGGCACTGGAAGCACAGCCTGGAAACTCACTTTTAACGTCTCGCTTAGGACAAAAGACTCCATCCTGTCATCGCGCTTGTTAGTCAAGAGGCTCGCGATGGATGCCAACCCGCAGTCCACTTTTGCACGCAATATAATATCCGACAAAACCCGTTCGCCCACGTCAAGATATAATGTATCCCGGGTGGCCTTGGGTGTGAGAGAGATTCATTCAACGATGCATAAAAAAATAGATTTCCACTTACCCGATATAAAAAATATGTAGACTCAATAAACTCTGATCATGAGTCAATAAGGATGCTCTTGCACAGTGAAGGACGTCGTACCAGGTCTAAGGGGATATTGCCAAGCGGAGGGAAGACGAACATTGATGTCGAACACCTCGGGTATGCCAGAGAACCGTCGCCAAATATTCCAATCTGACATGTGTATCGGCATTTATTCTGTATCCCAGGAACCAAGAATGCTCACAGATTAAATGTGACTTGATGGCATTTTGCACATCTCCACCCAGTACCTACATTGTATCAATAGCCTTACTTCTAGGGCGTAGACAGACTTTACCTGAAGTCCACTCCAAAAAGAGCTCAAAGAGTCAGTTGATGGATAAGCCATTTCGCCTGTTTTCATGTTAACTTGTCGAAACTAATGCAAGCACATTAGATATAAGTAGAGAAGTGTAGCAATGGTCACTTGCCCAATATCCCTCATGGCTTCTGGCATAACGCATTACACTGCTGTAGGCTTGGTTCCACACATCCAGGAACTCGGCTTCGCCTAGAGTCGCTGATTTTCATTGTTTTGCTTAATTCATGCTGCATTTACTCACCACTCAAAATGTACCATTTCAGGGCATACTCATAAAAACTGTCGACCCCTGCGCCAATTCCTGTCGTGTCCGACAGCCATGCCTAGAGAAGGATCAGGTGGACGATCAGGGCGACAGAAATGTTTGCATACCTACCCCAGTCCCGGCATTGATTGTGTTGCCTACCAAGTCTAAATCAGACTTTCCGTTCCAAATAGCAAAAAATGCTTTATAGGCGGCTTTCTCGAACCGTGAGTCGCCCGTCAAGCGGCTCAAGACGCCAAATTCAAGTATTAAAGAGCCAGCCCCCGCAGTGCCTATTGATGTCTGAGTGTGAATAGGGCGATGGACAGCATCAGCTGAGATATTTTGACACTGACAAGTTTCCATTGACTCCCCGGGTAGCACACCATGGCGGAGGTTTATCTAAGTGAGATTGAGCGTGAAGAATTTACTACAATATACTCAATGATTACGCGAGCATAGGGAATGCCTGTTGGCGTATTGAAGGCAGGCAATAGTCTAAGGCCGAGGTCATACGCCAGGTCCAGAAGCTGTACAATTTCCGGAATCTCAGTGATTATAAATCAGAGAAAAATATCACTACCTCTCCCTTGTACCATTTCAGGTGAAATCTATGATTAGGATTTGAGGCGAATTGGTGACCTGCTAAAAGACCCCCCATGACTCGGATATTTGTTTCAAAAAGTTGTGGTCTGCTATCAATATCAAAAGAATGGATGGTATTGATCACATTCTTCACTGCTTGCGCAAAACCTCGACGGTCATTCATGACGACAAACGTGTCGAGCACATCGATGAGCGTTACCGAAAAATTGCCAGCTACATCATTGACTGCCCAGTCGTTCCTGAAGTTGAGGGAAGGGTATTCGGAAAGGCACGGGAGATGAAATAAGACACAGTGACAGAATATTCAGCCTTTATGGGAGACACGTGCTAGTCCACTTACGGATCGTCGCGACTTGGTCCTCTCCCGGTGCAGGATATAGGGCGCAGCTGTGACCGTGCGTTGAGTAAATGCACGCATGATAAAAGCTAAGTATCAACCTCGTCCAATGGATAGGCTACATATCAAATTCCAGGAGGTTATAATTTGTTCTAACAGATCTTCTTAAACCCACCATGTTCCATATAATTGTCAAATGCATGGGTCCACAGATCCCTAGTCTTTTCTCTAGACAACGAGAATGCACTTAGAGTTTGGAAACGTTACGACACTAAGTACGAGGTCGAACCGCAAGGTCAGCTTCTTTAGTGAGGTCCAAGGAGTGACGTGCTTGACATCCGTAGCCTTTTCCCAAAACCAAAATGCATGAACTGGAGGGAAAACTAATACCCCAGCCAGGAAGACAAAGATGATACAGCTTTGCCCCCAGAAGTAGCACAAGCTCATGCCACTGGACGTGGGAGGCTGTAAGGCTGGAAGCTGTGCGCTGTGTTACGTAACCTCAGTATGAGCAGAATCACAGACGTCTCTACCAAACTTGGGGAGTATATGTTGAGAGGCTATGTCTTGACTGACGAGGGTTGTCCAGTATGCTATATACCCATGGTTCGATCCCCATCTGGACGGTCTCCCGAACGTCTCTTTTGCGTTCAATGTCAAGCCGCGCCAAATAATGGTGTGTCCTCTCCATGGTGGAACAGCAGCTGTTGTCTCATAGTTTTGCTAGCTCCAACTTTGTCTGCGCTTGTCAGTAGTAGCACCCATCCCACGAGTGCTACCAGTGTCTCTAGTGAAGAATTCTCTCGTGTTTCAACACCTCCAACAGAGGTATCAGATGCCCTAAGCTCTCCAACCTTTGCTCCTCCTCCCAACACTCAAGAGTTAGTGCGTCGACGCGCGCAATCTGATATGGCTTCGGCAGAAATTGGAAAACGAATGCTGCGTGGCTGGGCAATGTTGGCTGAAGAATGTCCGAACGAATCTTGTTATGGAGTTCCCCTTGTACGCCCACCGAAGGCTGGCGGTGGGAAAGACCCAAGAAAAGTCAGTCGATATCTTGCATTTCTTCCCAGTTTCTGATCTCTCGTTCAATAGGAATGTGTAGTTTGTGGCCATGTCTATATTTTCGAGCGAGACGTCCATGGCCTAGACAGACTGGTGCCTCTGGAGGTAACACATCCTACCTCGGTTTCAATACCTTCCCGTAATGCTCCGTCTCGCATCGATACCACAACACCCAGTGACACAATGAGCACAATCCCTATGGCGACCAGCCTCAATGCGGTGAATAAGGTACAATATTGATGTGCACTCTCACACCTTCCACTGACCTACTGATTATTCCCCCTCAAAACCCTTTCACCAGCATGAGATTAATCAATTGGGAAATACTCAGGTATTTATTCTGAAAACGCATTTGTTTGGGGAATCTCACTGCGGTCATAGACTCCGACACTACCTTCTTTGCTCTCTACTCTCCATGAATCAAGCAGATCATTGGAACACTCGCTCCAGGTCCTTGCGGCTCAATTGAATTCGTTGTCCGGCCAAAGCCCGGTAGACTTTAAGACCGTTGGAGAGATTGCTCACAGTATGGAACTTGTAACAAAGGCGTTGACAACTGTCAACACCTTGCGTTTTCAAGAAAAAACTAGGCAGATAAATGGACGGAGCTGACTCCGGATGTAGTTAGTATATCTTGTATTCGACTAGGGCTCTGCCAACCTCGCCTTAGACACGTGTTTGGCGTGATACCTGAGGGTGGGTCTAAGAGTATTTGCTTCACGATTAACATGAGGATATCGGCCCCTTCAGGAAGACCTTAAAAAGCACGAATGACTGCCTCAGAGGACTGACTTTCTTCCACATGAGAATGCCTCACTTCCTTCAATCTTTCAGACGCAGGGAACGGGGAGTACAACCGGACTACGTCGAAGAACACCCAGTCTCAAGCTACAGTGATACATACGAATATGATCAATCCCCCGGGTTAGGATCGCGGTGGCGAAACATGCTGAACAAACGTGGCCGACCAGTGAGCAGATTGTTACGCTAAAAGACGTGTGGATGACAAGTCCATGGAACAGAGAGATGTAGCGTATATGGATGGGGTTGGTGATGAGTATGTGGTACCTCCATCAGGTGTCGGACGTGCGCCAATGGTGAATGACCATCATCGCCGACCAACGTCACGCAGGGGAAGACCAATCGAGGGTTTCTCGGACAGTAGCATCACAGATTCGGACAGCCTTCCAGTAAGATTTCCCAGACAGGGGTCAGAGACGCAGTATGTGCAACGCACACCACAGCAAGCCTTTGAGCACGAGTCTGCACCATATACGCAGAGGATACCGTCACATGAGTCTTTTCCTCGCCGAGAACCAGTACCACCTCCCTTAGACCATGATTCTTCGACTGTACCGCCATTTGTGGCGCCTCCGGGAGAACTATACACGGAGGAGCCGACAGTCCCCCCGATACGCGAGGATGTATCGGAGTATACGCAGGATCCGCCATTAGTTCATGGGGAGCCCAGAAGATTTCGTGCAAGAAGAGGCGAACCTATCACAGTTGGAGGCGTGAGAATCGAAGTGAATGATGATGGCAGACGTAGGAGGCATAGGAGTCGTAGGTCACGGTCAAGCCATAGGTCGCGGTCAAGTCATAGGTCGCGGTCAAGTCATAGATCGCGGTCACGATCAATCGATAGCTATTCGTCAGGTGTAAGTCCAGGAATGCCATGTGAGGATCGAATGAAGTCTTATGGCACTGACAGGGCTCCCGAAGTTACACGTCGTCTTCCTCATTTGAGGAGCAACCGATAGTAATATCAGCAGACCCGCATACCCGGATAGAGGTGCGTAACATCTCATAATGATAGAATAGGTGATCCTGACCAAGTGACGTAGATTGGGAACGAACGCGATGGTTTCGTACCATACGAACAATACCTGGCTAATCACGAGACAAGACGCCGGGCTAGAAGACGTCATCACAGGC
>QMFG01003292.1:0-23274 GCA_003314545.1 Ramaria sp. MG151
GTACTGTCAGAGCGCATCCCCGACCAATTCCTGAGACCTCGGGCCTCCAGGCCCGAACCCCCGACCATCATGTTTCACCTATTCATACCTCACATTTGATCTTCTCCCTTCGTAGCTTACGACCCTGACCTCAGTCATTCGGTCACCGATCCCCAAACCTTCTCATATATAAGTCACTTATCCATGTACATGACAGTCAGTTCTGAAATCGACTAAGATACCCCAATACATTCTGCTTTAATTCTTACGCTCCTCCGCTCTCCTCGCTAAGGTCACGCCTGAACTTTGGGTGACCTCAGGCCTCATCCAAAATATGGGACAGGACTCTGAGCTGGTGCAGCACATAAGCTGAAGCCAAGTCCCACTCAACAGTCAATTGTTATTTAGTTATTAGGTTGAGTAACTAATTATCTAGTAGATAACTTGTATACAGGTAGTTACTCAATGTTAGTGTGTTGTATTACTGAGGTGATAACTTTGTCTACAGTTCAAATTTTTCTATTTTTTACCTACATTTCTACACTCAAGTATTCAACACATTACCCAGACTCTGCAGACATTGGGAAGTTTTGTATTCATTTCCAATTGGATTGGGCTTCAGAGAGCACCTGCTGAGCTTGATCATGGTGATTGAGCATCCTTTGGGTATTACCCAGACTCAGCAAGCACCGGGCCACTCCATTCCTATCTCCAATTGCCTCAAAATTGGATTGGGCTTCAGAGAACATCTCCTGAGCCTCCACATAGTGAGTGAGTCTATGCTGAATATCACCCAGCTTCCACAAGCACCAAGCAGCTTCCACCTTCTCTCCCACTGCCTCCAATCTGGATTGAGCTTCAGAGAGCATCTGCTGGGCTTCATAATTGTGGTTGAGCTTGACATGAATGTCAGCCAGGAGATGTAGACACCGGGAAGCATCAGATTCATTGCCAATTGCCTCAAATATAGTTTGAGCTTCAGAGAGCACCTGCTGAGCTTGATCATGGTGATTGAGCATCCCCCAGGTATTACCCAGACTCAGCAAGCACCGGGCCACTCCATTCTTATCTCCAATTGCCTCAAAATTGGATTGGGCTTCAAAGAACATCTCCTGAGCCTCCACATAGTGAGTGAGTCTATGCTGAATATCACCCAGCTTCCACAAGCACCACGTAGCTTCCACCTTCTCTCCCACTGCCTCCAATCTGGATTGAGCTTCAGAGAGCATCTGCTGGGCTTCATAATTGTGGTTGAGCTTGACATGAATGTCAGCCAGGAGATGTAGACACCGGGAAGCATCAGATTCATTGCCAATTGCCTCAAATATAGTTTGAGCTTCAGAGAGCACCTGCTGAGCTTGATCATGGTGATTGAGCATCCCCCAGGTATTACCCAGACTCTGAAGGCACCGGGCCACTCCATTCTTATCTCCAATTGCCTCAAAATTGGATTGGGCTTCAGAGAACATCTCCTGAGCCTCCACATAGTGAGTGAGCATATACTGAATATCACCCAGCTTCCACAAGCACCAAGTAGCTTCCACCTTCTCTCCCACTGCCTCCAATCTAGATTGAGCTTCAGAGAGCATCTGCTGGGCTTTATGATTGTGGTTGAGCTTGACATGAATGTCAGCCAGGAGATGTAGACACCAGGAAGCATCAGATTCATTTCCAATTGCCTCAAATATAGTTTGAGCCTCAGAGAGCACCTGCTGAGCTTGATCATGGTGATTGAGCATCTTTTGGGTATTACCCAGACTCAGCAAGCACTGGGCCACTCCATTCTTATCTCCAATTGCTTCAAAATTGAATTGGGCTTCAGAGAACATCTCCTGAGCCTCCACATAGTGAGTGAGCATATACTGAATATCACCTAGGTTATACAAGCACCAGGAAGCTCCAGCCTGGTCTGTGATTGCCTGGAATCTGGATTGAGCCTCAGAGAGTATCTTTTGAGCTTGATCAAGGTGGTTGAGCTCTCTCTGGACATTACCTAGACTCTGCAGGCACTGGGAAACTCCACGCTGATCTCCAATTGCCTCAAATCTAGATTGAGCTTCAGAGAGCATGTGTTCAGCTTCATCATAGTGATTGAGCACGGACTGGATATCACCCAGGCTTCGCAAGCACTGAGCAGCTCCAATCTCATTTCCAATTGTCTCAAATTTTGATTGAAGTTCAAGGAATATCTGCTGAGCTTCATGAATGTGACCAAGCAAGTACTTCATATTACCCAAAACCCAAGCACACCCACCAGCTCCATCCTGATTCCCAATTAATTCATATATGGATTGGGCTTCAGAGAGTACTTGCTGAGCTTCATCATGATTGGCAACAGCAGCCTGGATATTACCTAGGGAATGTAGACATCTTGCCAAGACACTGTTCAGATTTTTCTTCCTTGCCAGCTTCACAGCTAGTTTTATTATATCACTTCGTGGATTTTGATGAAGTAAAAAATTTGTCCAATTTCTTGCTGCCTCAAGGCAGTACTCTGACTGATTGTCTGTTTCCAGTGCTAGTTTCAAGATGGCCTCCATGTTGCTCTCAGCTTTCTTCAGAGTTGCAACCACAACTTGATAACCATCATCACCTGGTATTTTCTTGCCAAGATCTGCCAGGGTGAAGAAATATTTCTGAGTATCTTTGAAAAGCTGTACAGTAGCTTTGTGATGCTCAGTGACATAAGCACAAATGGGTGACAGAACATGTAAGATGTTCATGCTATCTTTATATGCAAGCCCTACCTGCAGTAATGTAGTGACTGCCAACTCATGCTTCTTTAAGCTGGGAGCAATGTCAGGTAGGTCATCACTGTGCACACCACCTGGAAGCAGTGCTAGGATACTTAGGAGATGAAGTGCCACTGGAGTAGACTGCATACGTGGACTTTGGACAGAGATGCAGATTGAGATGTCAACATTTTTTAACCTTCCCTGGTCATCAGGGTGGCTGAGCAAGGATGTCTTCTCCCTTTGCCATTTCCTTAACAGCTCTCCTGGTTGGTGGATAGACCCAAGTCGTGCCATAAGGGTGATAGCTAGTGGGACATAATCCAATGCATGAAGCAAATCATCTAGCTTGCCATCATCCACCTCTCCACAGATTTTAAGGAAGACCTGACGAGCTGCCACAGGATCAAGAGGATCTACCGTCATTGAAGATGGTCTTGTCCACTGCAGGCCATCAGGAGGCATTGTACCCCGCATGGTCACTATCAATGAAAGTGACGGAACCTGCCCCAGGGCTCGGAGTAGAGCTTCACTATCAATCTTCGCTTGTGTTGTGTCCCAGACCGTCTCAAAGTTATCTAGAATGAGGAGCAATGGTGTAGAAGCATATGCATGCATCAGATGAAGCAGTAGGTCACTCTGCCTGTTTGCAGAGAGGTTGTGAAGATCAAACACGGTACAGAGAACATCTACAAGGGAGGCACTTGAAGTAACACTCTCACAGGACACAAAGTGTGAATGTTCACCAAACTTGTGTTCGATAGCCGCGTCATGCAGAATGGTGAGTGCAATGGATGTCTTGCCTATACCACCTGAGCCAAGGATAGCAAGACGAGCAGAAGGCTGGCTAGAAAGTGAAGCCACAGCTTGTTCAACATAACCTTGCCGCCCATAGAAAATCTCTGGTGCTGGATTCCACAATGGGTGGAACTTTCTATATATATAAGATTATATTAGTGAAGTTTCAGAGACGATCACACAAACTTGCCCAATGCCTTGTCTTGGGAGAACCACTTGGCTAGTGACCACCTTTCTGGCATCAGCTATGATTGTCATTTAGCAAACCGCAACCGACACCAACCAACTGTTCTCTCACCAGTTAATGTCTGCGCACACGAATCTAACAAATGAGACACCTGAGATTTCCTGACATAGGCTTCTGTGATAGCAGCAATTGAGCTAGCAGAGTCTGGCGGTGTCCACTCTTGGATATCAACTTCAGTTAACCCCTGAGGGACATTGAATCTGAAGTATGCCATTTTCTGCCGCTGGCATTGCAGATACATTGTATCATGTGCTCTTTCACAAGTCTGTGCAATCTGTTCACAAGCAGCAATCAACTGCTTCCACTTGCGTCCAATTCGCACCAGCCTCTGAAGGCCAGTGCCAAGAGAAACAAGACAAGCAACATGTGGATTAAACTCCGGCCAGATCGCTGCAGCTTCCTGCAAGGCAACCTCGGCTGGATTATTGTAGCCAACTAGGCCGGCACTGAGAAATTCTATAGGAGGATTTCCAAGAGATACCGTGAGGGGCATCCCTGGGATGGCAATGGCTGCACGCGCCACTTCATGGACAGTAAACGGAGACGGTGGTCCAGAAGCCGAATAAGATCGGAATACATGAGGTGGGGAATCAATGCCTGCGCTTGTGCACGCCAGCACAGCCGTACGGCATACATCACGATCTGCTACTGGGTCGCGCAGAAGAGTATGGCGGTCATCAAGATAATGGTGTACGATATCGCCGACGTATTGGTCCAGCGCCTTTGACGTCGACGACTGACGCAAGGCACGCGAAAACCAGTCTGGGGGGTGGAAAGATGCTTTGGCTACCTGCTGATACGCAGTAATAGCTTGATCTACCGTCATCCGGAGGCGACCGAGGAACAAGGCAGATATGCCACCCGTCCCAGTTCCGATGATTAGATCAAAGTACTCGGATGGGCGGACGCTTGTGGCATCGTGGTCTGAGAGACCTTTGGCAACGCCCACTCTTTCCATGAGCCTGCGGAGGAGAATGAGAGAGGAGAGGCCGCGGATGCCTCCTCCATCCAAAGCAAGTATGCGAATGGGTTTCTTTGCTGGAGTAGGAGTGTTGCTCGTACGAGCTGCAACCTCGACAGGGGAAGCATCTGCCATAGACACAATGCGCTAGCCAGGAGACTTGGTGGGTGGTGTTAAGTTCGTAGCAGTAACTTCTCAGGGTGCGTGCACGGACCAATTGTCTATTTTGGGCCCACCCTGATTTCGATTCGAAAACATTTGCTCCTTCTTCCTTACTTTTAAAATAGAAGACAATAGCTGTCTACCTCAGGAAAAAGGTTACGTCGACCACCACGACAATGCTCAAGTCTCGCATTTTCGTCTCTTAACGAAACCCAATACCGTCACCATCCTGTCTTCTGCGGTTGTATATTACGTCCTTGTGCTGAGGCTACATTTGGAAACCAAGGCTGTCGCATAACTTTAACCAGTTTATTGTGTATCTAAGCTCTAGTTATCTCTCATAGATGGCCAGGAGAGTGTTTTGCTAGCATTCAGACTCGTCTCTGCCCTTGACCTATAGATCCGACGGTGCGCTTCCTTTTGTAAAACAAATCTTTCGGGGCAGTATCACAGGTTTATCCCTGGCTCTATTATAAGCCGTCTAACGCCCTCTAGAAAATTTCCGCCGCGTGCCAGTCTCAGTTCCTCAATAGCTTCGTGACTGATATAAAATGGCGAGGGTATTCGATCATCTAAATAAGACCAGTACGCATTTGATCTTTTTTTTTTGGAAGGCTCTAGTAGTGGCGGTGATCTGGTATGCGAGGAATAGAGAGAGAAGGTAGTGATTGGACGTTGAACTGTGATAGCATGTACGATAAGGTAAGAAGCCGTACCCAACCTGCGCCAACGGTCTAACATATATCATGTACTATGGATTTTTCCTAGGTATATATAATTCAACGGAAACTTCTGCTGTGAAGCTAAGACATTTTTTCTTTTCTAGTGGTTGTGGTTGCTCCCCCAAAAATTCTCTCTCAGCGCTCTGCCCATGGATATTACCAAACAGTGGACCTGTCTACCTTCAAACACTGGCCCCTTGGATTGAATACCCTGGATTGTGCTGGCCTGCTTTTCAGCTAAGCACTTGGCGATAGGACGCCTAATTAGGGTGTATTTTTTCCCACAGACTCATAAGGATCCAAGATACTTACACTTACGCCTCCGCCGTAAGCACTCTTCGCTATGACGATTCTGATATGATTATGGGAAAAAATGGGGTACATGGCATTTTTGAAGAGCCAAAAGAGAAGTCTCAATAAATAATAATAATTTGGCATAGGTCGAGGCTTTTGCAGAACGCCGGGGATGCATGTACACTACGACGGGGGGTACTATTACCGTAATCACAGAGACGTACAGGCGCCGAGGCCGAATACTTGCAGGTGTATTTCTTTATACCGCGCCTGTTCTGTAGCGCTTGGGCGTCTCTACCTTTTCCCTATGGTGTACCCTGATTCCATAAAGACCGGTTGTGATGTGCAGCTGAGTTGATGTCGCATCCCCCGTCAGAGAGCCCCCCCGTCTACGCTGCATTATGCACAGATCCTGGCGCTCCAGGAAGTAAGAAAGGGGGAGAAGCAGCCCAGAGAAATCTGATAGTCAGACCTCTTCCTTGAAAGCACGCAAAAGAGAGGCTGTAAGCGATGTTTTCTCGACTTGAGCGACAGTGGTGTGGTGTTGCCTGAGCCTATAAAGGCCATATATGATGTGCTATATTCACCTAGTAACGAAGATGTCAGAAGACAACAGACTTGCGAAATCTGCTAAGGTCTCGTGACACACTGTAGACAATTTGGACAACAGCGGTAGCCTTCTCTGATCACATTACGGCCGTGTATGATATGCAATCGAAATCTGTTAAGTCAAAACCATCCCTGGTGGTACTCAAGAGGCATGATCCCTCTCCTTAGATGACGGCGATATAGTGTACCCTGATTCTGAAATGGGAGTTGCGCTCATGCCATATTCCCATTGGAAATTTCCATCTAGCCCCTTAATTCTCTAGCGAGTAGAATCTGACAGTAGCGTACAGAAATCTCGACTCAAAAAGGTTCTCCTGGCAAGTGACGATTCGTCTCCTTAGATGACGAGTGATAGAAAAGAGAATTGATGTACATGTGATCGATCGTGAGTCTATCGAGCGCATCAACTGTGCTCCAAGACATGGATCTGAGCGCGTCCGATTGTGACATCTACGATCCAAGAATGTGAGCTGGCTTGTCTCATGCAAAAATGATCGACTCTGTTCAGACAAGGATTGTGAGGGTTGATTGCATTGCCTCGAACACATTTATTAGCCTGAGGTAAGTGAACGACCATCGATGGGATGGATCTGATCGGCACATTCCAATTGATGTGTCCGCGGACGTGGACATGGTCTCAGTTCAATGTTAACAACGAATGTGGTGATATTATTGCAGTGGCACGTTGACGGATGTGCGGCGCATAGCGTGACAAGGTCATGAGCACAAGAGGGTCGCGTCAATTCCGATGGGTGTGTGCCCACATTGTTCAATAATGACAAGGCCACATTGCGTTCTACAAAATGTCTTGCTCCGACCGAGAGATATTCAGAGATCCTCGGAAATGCAAGTGTACGGGGTTGGTTGAAATGACATGTGGCCTGGCATGTGGCCTGGTGTGGGCTGCGAGCTGTTGGTATGAAGAGCGGAGATGATGGTGTACCGACGACCATAGGCGCAGCCTCCGTCCAGGCCTGCAATTTTCACGTGGGACACTGGAACAGAATATCATTTTTGGATGAACATGAGCATAGACTTTGTGGCTTTGGATACACGACTGGATACACTCTCGAGAAGCGACGGGAGAAACCCCAGATTCACGAGGCACCGCCTCAGGATACTTGCAAATCTTAATATTACGATGTGGCAATTGAATATGAATATATCAATAATTATAGGATCGGGCCGTATGAGAGGGCGTGGGAACCTGTGTCTCAGCGACTGGGTCGTGCAACCGCTGGAGGTCGCGGATCCAAATCCGGTTCAAAAGGGACATCACGAGGCCGCGGAAGCAAGTGGCCCTCCCTTGCCCCGGCCACTCCCGGTAATGCTCTCATGATCTCTACGTCCACAAGGCCCCAAAGCATGCATCTGGCAAGATCAAAATCAAATATTAGCTCCCATTCTCCGTGCACTAGTGGGCCGGCTATCCCACAGAAACCACCAGTAAGCCATCGGGCGCAGTTGGTTGTGCTGCATATTGTGTCGTTCTATGGGTGCAACAGACGTCCCTGATTGAAGACATAGAGTTAGATAGAATTCCTGCCACTTACATGTGTCGACATGGCCGTCTTCGTCGAACAATGGCCAAACAGCCTATACGAATCTGGGACCGTGGGAAGTAGGTCCTTGTTGGTTTGACCATAAACGTGAACAATAGGGAACTCACGTCATTCTTGTCGATTACAGAAGGATAACCCATTCCAGTATGGATAAAGCACTGTACAGAGGACAATACCCGGCTTTCTTCCCGAAGTGCGGCTCCTGACTCTGCGCCAGGGCTCGGTTCACTTGTTCCCTTAACGGCGGCGGACTGGCGGAAATGGTATTTGAGAAATTATCCCTTGATATCATATTCCAATTTAGGAACAAGATTCATGTCTCAATGTAACCCCCATCTTGCCTGCGTTTACGAGACATTCAGCCCCGTCTGGAGTCTGACTCACCAGTCTCGTTGCGCGTCTTCGGTCACGGCTGACGTCCCCAGATTAAATCTTTCGATCTAATCACCGGTTTTGACCATTTTCTTGGGACCCTAAGTGATTTACCCTCACTTTCGGGCCTTCTGTCGCCCAAATCCTGGCACGGCTCATTCGGATTCATATCTCCCGCCACAGTCCACCGCTAGATAAATACAGAACATAAAAAGCCCGTTCCGCCTCTTCTTCTCTCTGGCCCTCTTGCTTTCCTCCCAGTGTTCCTCAATTTGCATTTTGTCTCTGCCTTTCGAACTGGAGCCAGACTCTTGTCCTCATTCAGTACAATAACTGACCGAGTGTGCTCTTCCCTGACGAACAAAGCACAACGAGCACAGCTCGAGCATCCACTCGCGTCCAATCGCTACGTTTACCTCTCTGCAACTATGCCGGCTCATCGTACGCAGAACTCGAGACACCTCCGCGTCGAAGGTAAGTCTCCATTCAGAGCTGTGCCACTCTCTTCCCGTGATCCCGACCCAATTGAGCAGCTGCACCCATCGGGGCTCCACCAATAAACATCATCTCGCCGACGCCGCGAACATTCATCTTTGATACCGATGCAATTACTGCTAAGGCATCGGAGGCGGGCTCGTACACTTTTGCTTCCCAAGCTTCCCGCTCTCTACCTAACATCTTTACCTTCCACGCCTCTCCAACGGGCCAATACCCAAATTACAAAGATTCCCAGTCGCCATCAGGCTCTCAAACATCATCAATGTACACCACATACGGCGAATCTCCCACATCCACTTCATCCTTCTTCGCCTCGCCATCCCATTCCATTTATGGGTCTTCTTTCGCATCTTCACCGCCCGAATCTTCTGGCTCACCGTCACCGTCACCTCCCCCATTTTCGTCTCCTTCTCACAATCAACTTGGCACTGAAGGTGGCCGGCCTCACAAATCCAGGTCGCGCTCGGGGTCGTCTCCCGCACCTTACCCGCACCCTCTTCCACCACACTCCAACGGACAAGTACGTACACAGCCCCCTCGTCCCCCAAACCCTTGGATCTGCTTCCGCAACGTGCGATCGGCACAGTACAAGGAACTTAACTACCCTGAGCTTCCAAAGTCCCATGAAGGCCGGGGCCACTCAGCTCCAAGCTCGCCTGCCACTGGAACGTTGGGATTAGACGGTGAAAGTGGTGAGTCAGTCGGACTTTCTAACTTTTCTTTCCCCATTAACACGACCGTTTTAGTGCGACGCCCACGCCAAGCAGACCTTTCCAAACATATATCCCTTGAGTGGAAATCACTTACGGATGAGGAGAAGGCTCCTTACGTACGCATGTCCGAAGAAGCTAAATTGGTACATGCCCGGATTTACCCCGGCTATAAGTATCAACCTCGACGCAAGGAAGGGACATCTGGCACGAAGAAGAGTGCAACTCGCCCCGATGCCAATAAGAAGGGGAAGTCCAAGAAGAGCAGTAAGGAAAGTAAAGCTGTGAAAGAGGAGGACCGATGCGAAGCTGTGGTAGACGACAAGCCGTCGGATCAGTCTAAGGACCAGTTGCAAGCCATCAACGACGTAGCTCCTCCTCAGATCCAACTTCCCAGTCTTTGCATCAAATTTGGCGCTGACGGAGAAGAAGACGGCCCAAGCGCTGGTGACCCATCGAAGGAGTGGACCTGGCTTCCGGAGCAAACGCTTCTGCCGATTACTTGGGATCATGACCAAGAATTTGGGACGACTTCTGACGAAGTGATGCATCCATTGGATGCAAACATCGAAGACGGGAACGAGGACGACATCGTGTTCGGGGTATTTATGTTTTCTTTTTTTTTTCCGACTATGGGTTTGATGTTTTTGCCTCGACTAGAACCCGTTTTATCACTCGTTGCCGCCCTCGGCGCAGGAGACTGAAGACCAATCGAGCCTTCCGCCGTTCCCGCCGTTCTTTCCCTTCTCTGCCGAGTCGGAGTCGGATGCCGCCTTTTTCGCGGTCCCGCATTTCGACTTTCAGCCATCCACTCTCGGGTTGCAGGACGACCATTTGGATGCATTCCCTGATATCGCTGAGCTATCCGACCATGCCACTGAGGGCTTCACAAATGACTATGGCCTCCGTGTGTATATTTCAACATGATCTCCAATTACCCTCTACTCACAAGACTGTACAGGTCGTGACTCAATCAGCTCCACTGTTAGCGGTTATGAGCTGCCAGATTGTTCCGACACATACCTCTCCTTCTCCTCTGACCCCATAGGTGAATCGTTGGGATTCTCTCCGGAGGAGCTGGATGTGCAATACTTCGGAGGGAGTTTGCCAGTCGAACCCCAAACAACTATGCCTTCAGATCCTCCTGATCGCATTCCTTCCCCGGTGCCTGCCTTACCCTCTGATCAGACGCCCATCGCCACGCGTCTCCTACGTCGAGACTCCGTCGCCAGTCAGTCATCATGCACATCTCCGGATGGGCACCTATGTCCTCCAGTCATTTCGCCAGTCCATCCCCAAGAACGGTCCCATGCCAAAAGCACGCCAGCCCCTCAATCCTTATCCCTGGACGTGCCAAGCGGCTATGATGACATCCGCTCCATTCCGACCGCTAATTTCGGCGCTAGTTCCGGAATTATGACCTCGGTGCTAATCCCAATGGCAGCACCGAAGTACGACCCCGAGATGGAGCGTGACTTGGCAGAGTACAGTCGAGCGTTAGAAAATTTGGCCTCCAATTCACATCTAGAAGGAGCACAGTCCTTCATGTCTTCGTTCCAAGCTTCGCAACCGTCAACACGCAAATCTGCGGCGAGCGGAAAAGGCAAGGTCAAGGTAGAGAGGGGAAAAAATCTTGGAGACAGCGGCTGTGACCTCGACCCTAACGCTGAGTTTGATTTTGAGGCCGCGTTTGGAGATATCATCGATATTCAAGCGCCTCCCGCACAACCGGCAACGGCCTGAGGTGTATCAGGATTACATCAGCCGGCTGAACGAAGTACAGGAAGGTGTACTTCTGGTCCCATTCAGTCGCGCCCGTCCCTGTTTGAATCTCCTCAGACTTGGAGAAATATCGGGAAGGCATCGTGTTTATTATTCTTCATTTCAATGAAGGACTTGTACAAGTAAGGCCCCAGATATCTTTCTCATCTTCCCTTCCGCGTTGTGCTACCTATTTTTTCTTTTCCTTTCTTCCTTTCTTTCTTTCTTTGCATCCCTACTCCCTCGCTTTCGCTTTCAACATTGCTGTCGTCCTAGGTATTGTGTGGTTTAGGAATCGTGTTGGGAAACATTTATCTTGTATTTGCAGCGTTTCGGATCTGAAATAAAGTATTCGAATCTGAATGTTGCGTGTCAGTATCTTAAGCTGTTGCGTTCTAAAGACTTTATTTAACAATTGCGAGTTTCCTGGAGCGGGGTTTGAAGAGTTGTCTGACTTTGAAAAGCAAACACGACCCCCGCGAACGCCACCAAGCATGGAACAAAAAGGTAGGAGCTGGACAATTCTTTGCTCCTCACAAACTTAATTCCAGAATAATCCTTCAGAGGTCGAGCTTTCTTCACCCCCATTCGACAGCGTGTCATCGCTCGAATTCTCTCCTACCTCCCCCAATCACTTGCTCGTCGCATCGTGGGACACGGTTCGTGTGGAAGACACCTTTTTTATTCCTATTATCTGACAGGTTTGCCTCTTAGTCTCTTCGTCTGTATGATATCGCATCAAACTCGCAAAAAGCAAAATATGACCACAAAGCCGCTGTCCTTGATTGTGCATTCTCTGACGGTGGTCATGCATTCAGCGGAGGGTTAGATACTTGGGTCCGGGAGTAAGCAGCCGAACTTGGAGTTCACGGGTTCTAGCATCGTTTCTCATGGTTCGGACAGGTTTGACCTCGAGACTCAAACACCAAATCACCTCGGCCAGCACGACGAGTCTGTTTCGCAGGTTGTCTACTCTCGTTCTGCTAGTGAGCACCTGCTTTCGTCTGTCTTCGAGTATCAGTAATAATATACTGGCAGATACTTTGATCTCGGGTTCTTTTGATCGAACCCTCCGCACATGGGATCCACGATCTCCGACGCCGTGTATCGCCACTCATACCTTACCTGAACGAGTCTACCAAATGGATGTGACTGGCACCACGGTTGTGGTCGGACTAGCGGGGAGGTTGTTTCATATCTACGATGTAAGGAAGATAAAAGACGAGGAAGAGCCACTGCAACGGAGAGAGAGCAGCATGAAGTTCATGACTCGTGCCGTGGCTTGCATGTCTGATGGAAAAGGTAAGTCATTGTAGTGACTACACTGCATGGACGTTCAAAGTGCTAGTCGTGCATTATTGCCATATACTAATGGTTTTGTTTGCCGTACCAGGCTATGCTACCGCCTCTGTCGAAGGCCGTATAGCTGTGGAATATTTTGACCCTAGCCCAGATTCGCAAGGAAAAAAATATGCTTTCAAGTGCCATCGACAAACAATCAATGGCGAAGATCATGTCTGGCCCGTCAATGCATTGGCCTTTCATCCCGTGTGCGTCTTGTGGTCTCTCTCTGTATGCTCCTTGGAGCCTGAATAAACTGATCTGCAGACATAACACCTTTGCCTCCGCTGGTGGCGATGGCACAGTGTCCATCTGGGATCATACAGCCAAAAAGCGGCTGCGGCAGTACCCTAAGTATGCCATCGGCGTTCAGGATATCGCATTTAACGTCGACGGATCCCGTTTGGCCGTTGGTGTCAGCTACGGTTGGGAGAATGGCGCGGAACAGGCTGCGAAAAGTTTGGAAAGCACCCACATATACGTGCGTGAGGTGGGCGATGAAGTCAAGGTACGAGTGGTGTCTATATATCTCTATCTCCTGCCATGTCATGGTATTTTCCTTGTTCAATGTTTGGATTTTATTGGACTAATATCTTATGATTTTTTAACAGCAAAAAACAAAAGCATGAGACGGCGCAGATGTATATTCCCATTGGCTTCGCTTATACATTTGGAGTGGCCAAATCTCGTGCTATTTCTTCTTTCCCCAGTTTATGTCAATGGCATAGATGTGGTAAATTTTAGCTTTGAAAGGTAGCTTGTGCCGATCATCGCAGCTCGGGCATCTTCCCTTCCCTATTCGGGTCTCTATACTGCACAGTAGTATTCGGTATTTCCAATTCGTATCAGGGTGCATACTAGGTAGGTCAGCCAACGTGCGTGCAGATTCATTTTTCTAAGCTGTGCTCCCATTTGATACACTGGCATCTCTACGGAGGCCGTCTGAGTATCTCCGACCCAAATTTAGCATGTATAGTGATGCCTAGGTCCTGAACGGCGACCTGAGTCATAGTACCGTTTTCGGAGCTTCCATTTCGGAACCGACGCAGTGAGTCGACTCGACTATTTTAGAAGGTATGCGGGGCCGCCATGTTTGCCAATTGGCCTCACAGAGCACACTCATTGCTGTTGATGTTGATGCGCTGTCTTCCACGAGCATCGGTGGACCTGAGTGGCCTGCCACTTCTCGATCGTTCGCCACATCCTTTAGGCACATGTAAAGAAAGTTTGCGCGTGTTCTCATGTGGAACCATCACCTTATGGGGGAGGAGTGTCGCTGTCCGAGAGTTCCGCGCCACTGTTCATCGGATGCACTCTAATCCGAAGACACCTCCACTCATTGTGTCCCCTACCTATTTATTATGCATAAGGTTTCTCCACTTCCATTCGTGTTGACTTGACATAGTCTAATGGCCCCTTAGGTGCGAGCTCATTGTTTCCGGTACTGATTGCGCATGTAAATCTCTGGTGGAGCAGGTGGTGGTCCCTTCCTCCCGTGGGCGTTGCCACACTATAGTCAGCGCCTTAGCATCTCAAACCCTGATAAATGAGATGAAAAGAGACCTGTGAACCATGTACCTGGTGAATCTGCTTCCTGGCGGTTCCGATGGTTTTGGCATAGCACCAATAGCTGTGACTAGTTTTTCCATGTGCATGTCGACATCGTGTTCCCCGGGTGTTCCGCGGTTTCAGGCTGTGCCCCATTCTCTCACTCTGCTTCGCGTCGGTGAATCTGAGATCTGAGTTTAAGTTTGCGAGACTCCACAAGGTATGTCATACACAACCATGTCCTATGGTTGGGTACGTAGGTTAAACCTCCCCCTCAGCCGTCTCGTTAGCTCACTAGAGTGTGATTTCGAGCACCTTTTGTTGATCGTGGATACATTCGGTGCGCAAATTTGCCAGTTTTTTGGACATTTGAAATTTACCCAAATTTTAGTCGAATATCCTATCTTAAAGCTAGCGAGCCGCAGTTCGTCCGTTAACGCTGGTTTTCCCTGACCCCATTCTAACTAGATGATTCAATTTGCACCTCTTGATTCCACATTCCCAAGTAATGATCGTCACTCGGGCTGCGGTGCAGTATGAGCTCCACTAACTACGCAAACTTTGTCACATCTAGAATTTCTAAGTTTGATCTTGTGGCGTGTCGTTCTTACCGCGAGGCCTCTCACGGATGATATGGCACTTTCTTTTTTTGTACTTGCAGGGTGACAATGCTGGTGCCACATGGGTGGCAGTGGCCGTCTGCGATCTCGGAGAAGGCCTAGCGGATGACATTGTGGGTTACCCATATTGACACCGCGGATTCCGATGATGTGTACACGCGTTCAGTTCGAATGACTAGTTCGTAACTTATAAGGACTGAATCAGGTTCTCATTTACCAGCCTTCCTTCCATGGTTTATTTGTCTTGTGTTTCATCCCAAAGGTATCCTGATTCTCTAATATTCACTCATATTCTTTTCCGCTGAGCACAACGAGTATTTGGAAAACCTGAAATGTTCGAACGGTATATCGTATCATGAGTGACCAGGAGTGACCAGTGACTCCTAAGTTGGCAGATACTTGGATGCACATTGAGGATACATTATGTGCGTATCTTGATCTGCTCATGTTTTGTCTCACTCTTTTTCGAACTTCTCTTAGCACTGATAATATCACGTCTGTTGCGTGTTCAACTCAAGCCAACCCCGGCAGGTTACATTCTTGTGAACCCTATTGTTTTCGTTGGACTGAGGGCGGGCATCCCATCGCTAGGTCCTGGACGAGTCCTCACATACGAGTGAGTAAATTGTCTGTGTATATCGACTACTTTGGTAATCAATTGTTTCCCTTCTATATTCTTGAATTGACTTACTCTATGCAACCTCGATCGTTTCAAGATTGACTTCCCTCGTTTTTGTATTGTGGCGGTGGACATGTGAAATTAACATATGACGATTCCCGATTTCCACTGCGTTAGGCTAGAGGTTTATAACAGAGGATCTTTCCCGATCCAAACCGCTCTGGATTTGCATTTGAATTCAGGGAACTACTTTTCCAGGATGTGGTGCACAACAACCCGTCTGGAAGCGATCGGTCCATGTTTCTAGTAGCTCCCAAGACCACTAGTGGCTCATTAGTACTCCGCGGATCAAATTACATGGACTTTGAAAAATCTATTATACTAGCATTTAGGACTAGAGAAAACATCTAGTTCCGTACTTCCGCTGCTCCCGGGGTGGGCTCAAATATTGATCAAGACTTTGGAATACTCCGTCAATATCGGATCCGAGGGTCCGCGCATTGTTATAAAATACCAGTTTCAGCTCATTCATAGGAAAGGTAAAGTGGTTTTATTCTCCTATCTGATCTTCGAACAAATCGCGCTCACAACGAAAACAATAGTTTTGTCCAGAATATATTTGCAACTCCGCACATCCGCTCTCAACGACAAACCAGGCCCAAAAGATGCAAGCTGCCCTACAGTTTCTTCGTGTCTGTGGAGATAAAAAGTCTAGCTCCGGATACTCAGAGTTTACGAAGTGTCTAAGCTGCTAGCAGGCTTCCTCGACAAGTAATGGTCATTCGAACCATCCATATTTGCGTGTCTTTCTTTGATTAGCAGTTTTATTGTATACAGTATGCGCGGCCAGCATAGGATCGACACTACTCCTCTGGTGGTTTTACTCCGTTGCCAAGTCAACTTTGGATCTAAGCTCTTGACTCCTAACTTTTCTCTTTCACTTTGCCTACTAATCTTGACACTCACAATATCACAAGGTATGTCAGTGTCTTATCATGAGATTCCCAGAGATGCCCTTGAGCTCCCTGGATATTCACGACTACTGTTTTTTTCTGCACATTAGCATGGCGCTAACCCTTCCCGGTTTCGACTACAAAGGCGGACAAGGCGTATTGCCGATCAACAGATTTCTTTACAATAATCTAACCATCCTAATTCCGCGGGACGTCAATATACCGGGTTTCACTAACGTGTACTGCGGTTGGTCTCGAACTTGAGGCACACCGGTGTTAATCATTAGCGCCGCGCCACTTGAGTTTCCGATACACCTTGTTTTCCTATCTATTAATTATGGCCTGCAACTTGTTCGGAGTCCCGAACATGTACACTTGTCCATCTGGCCACTTTCCTCCTCTTTCGCTACAGGAGGACTTGCTACACCCAGTGCATGCGTCTACTACCAGGATCTGGTGAGACATCGAGAAACCATTTGTCGTATCAAGCTTCCACGGGCATCTGTGGCATGGTTTTAATCCTCGGACATGCGCGAGCCTTATATACATATCCCTTTCAGTTATATTGGTAAGACCCTGGACGCGATAGGCGTCAAAACAGCTTACGAAGTCACCGGATTCATGAAATCTGAGACTGGACGTTTCTTTTTCCTGATTCTGATGTTGAGAACCTCAAGTACTAATAAGGGCTAGGTCGCAGGGTAATGCGCCGGCCTTTCGGCTACACAATCCGACGAGCCCGAAATAGTCTACCCAACACCATTGTTATGTCTCGGTACACACGGAACGATTTCTGGTCGTTGTAAAGCTGACAATCGTCTTATCCTTCAAGAATGGACATCAATCGTCGACGGGCGGAGCATCCACTCTCCCTTTCATTTTTTTTCCGCGGCGTAATTTTAATTAACAAATTTCATTACCTTCTCGATAGGTCCAGCCACTTGTGTCTACTTCCCACGCTGCTCTTCGGACGTCAGCAAGTTTCTGACGGAGGTCGTCTCACACAATTTACCATACCCGACACTAGAAGCACTTTGTTTAATTCTATCACCGATCTGCGATCTCAGCCTCTTAGTAAATGAAGAAAGGCGTTTGTCTTTGTTTTTCGCGCCTTCCATCGCAAATTCCATTGTCGTTCTTGTCTTCTTTCGTCTTGAAAAGAACCCTTTATGGATACCATATTTCCCCATTCAACCCTCCATCCAGAGTAATATATCAACATTCGAATGCGGGGCACACCTATGCAATTCATTCCGAGGTCATAGGGTCATTTCTGATTCATTTATCAGGTTGCCTCAAAGCCAGTATCATTCCACGGTTGAGTCGGCTAGATGTTCGATTCGAGCTCAAGGCTCTGAAACCTTGCAACAGCTACCGCAAGCACAAGTGTGACGCTTGAAGCGCTTTCCTATCGGGCTCACGTTTTTCTGCCGAGAAAATCTTCTTTTCTTAGACAAGGAAAATACCTTTAATCTAGGAGATAACACCAGGTGTGCATCGTTGAGACTCTAAGATGACCGGCGCCCGATTTATTTCACCACGCGGCTAGCCACAAGATTTTAAGCTTCGAGGTTCTCCTAATACAACCCTCTTCGCTTGCCGTGGAGTTGTTTAGGATAAGCCATGGGTGGGAGCGTTCGACGCTGTTATTAGGCTCTTCACACCATGATGATTCAATTCACTTGTCTTCAAATGCTTCCTCCTCACCCCTTTGTCAAATAATATTCTATCCTTTGACAATGGAGGTACCTCCACGATCACAATCGGTCTGGAGGATAATATATGATGGATTTTTGACAATTCGGACCCCAGGGTAACCACCAACATATCCCACCAAAGCCACGCGTTTGAACACGTGGGTGGCCCTTCGTTTCATCACTCCTGACGCGACCCTCCATCGTTCACCACCACTACGCAGGCTCGAGTTGTTATGCGATAGATTATGCTTGGTGGTATAATAGCCGTCGTTCCTAGGCTTCCCGCACCACGTGGATTCGATTAGTTTACATTCAACATTCAACTTCCTCGGTTCCGTGGGGTCCTGACGCATTTTTATCCTTGTCCAGTGGAAATACACGTTCTGTGATGAACATGAACACTGTACAGTTACCTTTCGATCGGATACTGGCTGGATCATAGTCCTATCGTCTCTACAAGCCTTTGAAGGTTGGGTGTTGCTGGTGTTTCCAAACTTTCCCAATATATCAACGCCTTTAGGCGGACTGGTGACCGTTGTCGTACCTAAGATCGTCGCGCTACTTTGTTGGTATTCAACTTTCCATGCGATGCTTATATTTGGGACTAATAAACATTCTAATCTCGTTCCGCTTAGGGACGTAAAATTCATGTTCACTGGAACAGGAAGTTTTATTTTCAGGGACACTCGTGTTTCAGCTATAATTTAAGTTTTTTTTTTCTGCTGGGTTCTGACTGATAATTCCGCGTTTATATATGCCTGTTCAGGATGTGTTGCTCTTCACGGATCAATGGTAATAATCTTTCTCGGGCCCTCCGCACCACACGGGGTCCCTTCGTTCGCATTTAACTTCCAGGCGGTGATTTTATATGATCGAGACACATTTTAGCGATGAAAGACGCTTACTGGCATGACGAGTCTCATTTCTAGAAGCCCCGTAGTGTAAGTCTGATTCATTTTGAAATTATTTTTCTCTCTTGACCAAATATAATCTCCCCCCATGGAAAAGCCGTCACAGGGAAATTATTGTTTGAAAACTTATCCAAATCTTTTAACACCATCGATCGAAGTAGATCCAACGGCACACTGAGATCTCTCACCAGGTACCCAGACATTTCACACCACAAAGTCAAGTGAAAGCTACCATATTATTCTGGGACATGGAGGAACCGCTAATAGAGCACGAGGCTGATTTTGCCTAAGGATTTTCCTGCCGACACCCTACCCTTGCGAATGATGCCAGGCTTTCAAACTTGCTGAATTTGACTGGATTCTTCATCACCGAAGCAGAACAGGCAGGAATATTTAAGATTTGGTCCTTGGCGAGCGTTGCGAGCTTTGTAGTAACTAGGGTTTCAAGCTCTCTCTCACTCTGTGTGGTACCATTACTGTTCTACGTTACGTTGCACTAAGCTTGGTTCCTCCGTCTTTCTGTTCGCCCGCGTTAAGGCTTTGGTTGGTGATTAAACATTCATTCATTATTATCATCAACTTAATTGTTATATAATCTCACCTCTCCCCTGCTCCCCCACTACTGTATCATACGTCTTCTTTTCCCAGTCGAACGCTATATTTCCTCGTTTGTGCACATGTTAAACAAGGGCGGTATTCCCCACTCGAAATCATTCACATACCTGCGACATCGTCCGCTACCCATGGGTTTGATCCTCGCGGTGAGTGCACTTACCGCCCGGCTCATTTGTTTGCAAGCCCCTCACTCAGATTCTGCATCCATACTCCCATTTATGCCACGAACGCACATACATGTTAAAATCAACCATATTGCATTCACACAGGTGTAGACAGCTCCAGTCCTTCCCACCCATTCAAACACCCTGAGAAGCCCTTCAATCCCCCTCTTCCCCTTTGGATCTTGTCCATTTTCTCCTCCATCTCGTACGAGAGTCTACTGTGCTCACTCCCTACACTACTCTCGCGAGACGTACCGACGGAGGATGTCTTATCAAACCGCCTGTCATCACGCTCCCACTCACGCTGTCTTTAATATTGTGCTCACACTGGCATCGTGTACCGCACATGCGTCTCCACGAAATAGGGAATAATGGTTTGTTACCATGTACTGATTTCGTTCACAACCATCTGCTGCCATCATTTTTGGTTCTCCGCCTCTAACTCGACCATCAGCTCACTTGGTGCCCTGCTCGTGGCTAGGATGAGGAGGAGGCGGGGAGGCGATCACGATCCCTCACGTTAGGCTTCATATCGTTCTCTTGCTTGCATCGTATAGTGCGTCTTTATGCGATCGGCAGCAATGCTTTGTTTATTATATATATTTGGACTTCGAGTCTCTTCGTTTATTTCGCCCGCTATCCTTATCTAAAATTCTCGTGTAGCGTCCCCGTCTCACCCTGCTCATGGCCGTGTGGTCCAGTCCGCCGTCGATAAACCGCATTGTGTGGGTTTTTGGGAAGCGTACTTTGATGATTTTATACTGATACAAGGGAAGGCGATTATGCGACGTCGTGGTGTGCGTTGGTGCATAAGTTCCGGTATTCAATGTGGGAAGGGAAAATTGTCGAGGGGATGGAATGAGTGCGAGGAGGTGAGCGGGTTGTGCGCAATGAATTGCAGGATGGCCAATTATGAGTCAAAATTAGACATGTATGCTCCTGTCAAAGTAATCCGCTCAAATTACATGTTCGGGTTTTCCCTAGAATACATGGAGCCTACAACGGAACAAATGTACACTTCACAATGCATAGATGCATAGTGCATCTTGGAGTTCAGAGTTCAGAGCTTTACAGCTGTCCAAAGTTCGTTCAAGCGACCAAGTTTCAAGCTTTCAAGCGATGACTGCCATTCCCACGTATCAATTCTTCCAATTCTGAAACTGCTTCTGATTCTGATTCTGATTCTGATTCTTGTATTTTTGTTTCTTTGAATCTGGAGGCTAATTAAGCGCATGTTGGTTCCTAATGTGGATCTGGTTTGGACTTCTGACTCGGTGGGCCTTGGTTCAATTGGGGTAACCAGAGTTGAGTTGCTGTGAATTGAAATTTACAAGTGTGGACGTCGCCAAGTGTTTAAGTAAGAAACTGGACGGATGGCTTCAGGCTGCGAATATGTTGATGCCACAAATCCATTCTGATGAATCTTTGATTCAGCATGAGTGAGTTGCCAGCGTATAGGGCGCTGTGTGTCATGAAGAGCAATTCAAAAATATGAAGTAGGAAAACATCACTCATTGTCTGTACACTTTTTGCAAGGCTTCCTTCTAACCTCCTTCTAACACTAGAAATAGTCGGTTACAAGGATGGCTCGGGAGCATCCGAAAAACCCACCGTATTGGGAAGGGCTAGCCCAATAAGGCAGGAGGTACCATGTTAACGTCGAAGGCGAAGCCAAGGGCGCTTCGTTTCTGTGCCGATTGTTGACCGGACAGCCGGAAAAGCTTTGTCGATCCCGCAAGCTAGAAGCAGGTTGCATAAAATATCTCCCCAGTCATTCTCTTCTTTTCTAAAATAAATAAATATCACACAGGCTCTCAGGGTTTTTCACAAAAGGTCCGACGACCGCGAACAGGGCGGTGCATGTGCAGACTCAGAGGCCGAGATCGATCAGGTGGGAACAAAGGCTAATCTATATTAGGTACTTCCCAACACAAGCGGCCAAAATGATTGTGGGAACCCTTTCATGGACGATATCCAACACCGCGGATCATTGGAAGATGTTACTGCTCTACCCTTGGGCGTGTGTACTGCCATGACGATGCCCATTCAAATGAGTTGGATGGACATGGTTTGGTAAGGTATGAAAAGGAAAAAGAACATGAGAAGCGGTGGGCGCTCAGATCAGAACAAGGAACTGGCAACGCTAGTCGGCCACCGGCTATCCCTATAAGGATATATTGGCTCGCTCCCTGCAAGCGGACCGACGCCCTCCGTCTGGCCTGGTCTCGGAACTCCGGATAGTCTATCGGGGATATCAGATAATTATCGAAATATCGTCGAACGACGTGAGTATCTGTGTCAGAAGATCCGGAAAGACACTTGCAATTATCCAAGAGGTCTAGACTTTAGGTATGTTAGGCATCGGTAACAACCAAGTATGGCAATATACAATTGAATTATAGTATAAGCTTGATTACTATAGTTGCAGACCATCGAGGTATTCTGGGACATACAGTAGACCAAGGAATGCAGCAATAATATGAGATAAATATCCTGTTGATTTGTAGATTTGAGTTACACACATGAATTTCCTGAATCTGTCATGGTTTGAAGACCTGAAATTTTTTGGAGTTGATTAAAAAGGCCAAAAGGCTCTCCAAAAAAAAAAAAACTAGGTAAGAACATATAAAATTATACCTTTGATTAGTTGTGTGCAGCTCAATGTCATGATCCAAATTATTGAATTCCAATTGACACCTTTTTCAGGCATCAAACATCCAGAACACTACCTCAATCCCACTCTTCTCTAATATCAAGGATTACAACCCTCATCAACAAAGGACTCAATGAATCAACAATTAGGTCTGATTACATCCTTTTTTTTAGATATGTGATCATCCCCATCACTATTCCCATCTTTTCCAGGAAACCCAATGTTGAAAATCTAAACACAAGAGACTATCTTAAATAATGAAATAGTAACAATCAAAGGGAAGTTGTTACTTCAGTCTTTGTTGTGAGGCACTGAAGTGACTGAAAGCCCTAGCAGGCTACTTATAAGTGTGAAAAGATGATAATAGAAAAGGTGTGAAAAGGGGGCATGAAGAGAAAGAAAAAGTCTGACTCCACAGCCCTGGGCATTCATGGCTGCTCACTGGAGTAAGTGCTTGGCCTGGGTGTAGATTGCATGCACCTATGCAATATTTACACTCAACAACTGAATCTACTCTACTCTACACAAGTCTATAATGACAAGCAATACTATCAGACTCTATAGCACATTCATCACAGATATGCAGGCTCTGTCAGGGGACAACCGGTTTATTCCCTTTTTCCTCTCTTTTTCCCCTTTCCCCCTTTTTCCCTTTTCCCCCTTTCCTTTTTCCCTCCTTTTCTCCTATTTCCTTTTATACTAGATCTATCCTATCTCTAGTATTATGTCCTTTGCCTCCCTTTTTC
>QMFG01003295.1:0-17460 GCA_003314545.1 Ramaria sp. MG151
CACCTGCGCTAGAATTTGCATCTCGCTTAGATTATATTTTAGGCGCTTAAGAGCCGCCATCAAGCAAACTTGAACAAAACATCAAAAACACTTCAAATAAAATCAAATAAATAAAATAAAAATCTCCATTTTATTTCTTATTAGGCCTCGCCGGTCTTCTTTATCAAAAAGAAGGATGGAACACTCAGGCTTGTACAGGACTACCGAGCCCTAAATGCTATGACGGTCAAAAACCAATACCCGATCCCTCTCATCCCTGAGCTTATCAACCAACTCCGAGGCGCCAAGTACTTCACCAAACTTGATGTTCGGTGGGGGTATAATAATGTCCGGATCCGAGAAGGGGATGAGTGGAAGGCAGCCTTCCGAACCAACAGAGGCCTGTTCGAACCTCGGGTGATGTTCTTTGGGCTGACCAATAGCCCGGCCACCTTCCAAACGATGATGAATGACATCTTCCGAGACCTCATCATGGAAGGGGTAGTCTGTGTGTACTTGGATGACATTCTCATTTTCTCCAAGACTATCTCTGAGCACAGGATGGTAGTCCAAAGAGTGATGGAGAGACTCCAAGAGCATGGTGTCACGATCATAATTTGGGAATTACATTCACATCGCCCTTGTTCCGAACAAATCCTTCCGAAGCATCTCATCCAAAGTCCGAAGCAACATGCCCACATTCCCATCAATTTTATCCAACAACTCTTTTATCTATCATTTTGACTCAAACACTCCATCTAGTAAAACACTCCCTGTGAAACAATCATTGGTCAGGTCCAATCATATTCTTTTTTTAGAAAAGAAGCACCCTGACTATCCCCATCACTATCCCCATCTTTCACCACAAAATTATGGATTGAGTTATTCATATTCATTCAGAGCTTGCGATGACATGCCATATCATCAGACCTGAGGATATAAATGTTCTAGACTCTCATAATGAGTCTCCGAAAGCTTTAGGCATGGCTATCTCTACCTGAAAAAGCCATACGATTCGGAAACATGTTTCAAGAGTTATTGATGGTCCATTAATCTTTTTCTGCATTCACAATTTTCCTACTTGCCTTGTTCTTTGTTTTCTATGGCCTTTAATTAGTATACATGTGCCTTAGCTACTTTCCAACCATCACGGACTCATTCCCATTCGCTCTTCCTTCCGAATGGTTCAGTATATAGCTAGCACATTCGCATGTATGTTCCCTAGTTCAATTATCGTATGTCAACTTGATTCTTCTACTCACACTTGTCAACTCATCTCCAACTCACCTTCAACCACAACTTTATATTTTTTGAGTCATTGGCTGTGATCGACATGAACTGCAAAGTTCATTTGATCCACGAGATAGGATCCTTTCGGAACCTCTGTCTCTTCGGAACTATGCACTTTATTCGCAGATGTTCTGAAAGCTATTCACTTTTACTGTAGGATTTCTATTCACTTTCCAAAACCATTCTGTTATTATTAGGAATATTTCCGAACACATTTACTAACACAACATTCATCCACAACATTTACCACGATTATTTGGATTTTGACACATGGGCTCTGTCTCCGACGCTGTAAGGGCAACCCTCCTAGCGCCAGTAGGTACCTAGTAGAGGGGAAATCCAAAGAGATATATATGTGTAAGAAAGTACAGTAAGGGAACTCTCACCTAGTAGAGGGGAAATCCAAAGAGAAAAGTCTAGGGATCCCCACTACTAGTGAAAAACTATATATGACTATCTAACGCCCAACCAGGGGTACTCCTATGCGCTGTCAACCCTGCCTGACTTCTATCCCCATAAGGTACTTCGACCCTGATGAAGGTCAGATGTCAGGCTGAAGGTTCGGATCAGATGCTTGGGCTCTTCCCCGAGGTTGGTGGAGGTCTTGGTGTCACAATCATGATTTATCATCTGTTCCGCCTTCCGAACCACCCGAACCACCCGAACATCACATTTCCGAATCCACTCTTTGGAACCCAAATCATCGGCAGACTTGTCACACATGAACCATCCAACACTTCGTCACCCCTAACACCTTGAATCGTCCTAGCAAAATCACAAGGACCCAACCAAGAAATCAGGTTCTATTATTAGCCTTTCCTCAGAAAAGAAGCATCTACACTATCCCCATCACTATCCCCATCTATTTCTAGGAAATCAATAGCAGGGTCGATTCTATGCTTCTAAAAGCTTATGGTGACAACACATACAATTCAATATGTGGATGCATTCATCCCCGACACTCAGGGCCATCGTTTAAGGAGGTGAAACAAGAGTTCGTTTACCCGAAACGACATATGATTTGGAAACAGGTTTCAGGACTTATTCCTAGTTCGTTAAACCCTTTTCCCATTCACAATTTTCACCCCACCCTGGTTCTCTATTTTCTATGGTCATTAACTAGCATACATGTACTTTAGCTATTTTGACGATCCTTAACAGACTACTCCCCATTCGCCCTTGCCTCCGAATGTTCCAGTATATAAGTAGCACATTCGCATGTATGTTCTTTAGTTCAATTATTGCACGTCTACTTGATTGATCTGCTTGACTTAACAATTCGTCGTGAACAATCAAAAAGAACAACTCCATTTCAAAGTAAGTCCTATAAAAATTATCACTTTAGATTTGATTATACTTCAAAAGAATGTAATCATACTGGGTGTGATCGGCATGAACTATATGGTTCATCCGATCCACGAGATAGAATCCTTTTGGAATATCTATCTCTTCGGAATCATGCACTTCTTCACAAATATTCTGAAAGCCCTTCGCTTTTACTGTAGACTTGCCTTTCATTCTCGAACACCATCTTCTTTATGTGGAAACATTTTCTAATGTTATTGCTAACAATACATTTGTCCATAGCATTTATCTTTGATAATTGAATTCTGACACTCGGGTGGTTTGAGGTTTCAGACTCATTGCCCGAGACTTCGGGTTCGTACTTGGAAGGTTCGGACCGAGGTTCCTGTGCTTCGGACTTGTGCTTCGCGTGTGTAAGGGCCTTGAAGGTGGAGGATTTGGTGCAGACAGGTTGTCCCCTGACAGACCCGAGAAGTGCGAGTTCGAATGTACATCCATCGAATACCTTGGACTCATCATCTCCGAAGGACATGCCGAGATGGATCCGGTTAAGGTTAAGGGAGTTACAGATTGGCCAACTCCGAAGACCCGAAAGGAGGTACAGGCCTTCCTCGGATTTGCGAACTTCTACCGAAGGTTCATCAAAGATTTCTCAAACCACACCTGAGCCCTCTTTGATCTGACAAAGAAGGGGGATACCTGGAAGTGGGGCAAACCCAAAGACATGGCCTTTCGCAAACTCAAGGAACTTGTAACCTTGGCCCCGGGCCTGGCGTTCCCAGATGACACTCGGATGTACCGAGTGGAGACTGATTCTTCAGACTTCGCATCAGGAGCGGTCATCTCTCAACAATCCAAGGGTGACAGGTGGCACCCCATAGCCTTTCTATCCAAAAGTCTTAGTCCAGTGGAGCAGAACTACGAGATTCATGACAAAGAGATGTTGGCCATAATCCGAGCCCTAGAGGAATGGTGGCATCTCTTGGAAGGAGCACAACTCAAATTCGAGATCTGGACAGATCATAAGAATTTAGAGTACTTCCGAACCTCAAAGAAGCTCAACCAAAGAGAAGCTTGATGGTTGCTATACCTATCCCGTTTTGACTTCACGCTCCACCACAGGCCTGGCCGAACTATGGGGAAAACCGATGCCTTGTCCTGAAGGCCCAACCACGGATCTGGAGCGAACGACAACGAGGCCCAAACGTTACTCCGACCTGAACCTTTTTCCATTCGGGCCCTCGAAGGACTTGCTGCTGTATGTGAAGAACGAGACATACTTCGGGATATCCGAAGGATGACCCGATATGGGGACAAGGAGGAGTCGGTGACCAAGGCTATCTCAGAGCTTCGGAAAGGACACTCATGCACAATAAGACCCTCGGAATGGTCTGAATGAGACGGCCTGCTACTGTTTCGGGGGAAAGCCTACTGTCACGATCATGATTTATGGTCTACTCTGCCTTCAAACCACCCGAACATCATGTTTCCGAATCGACTCTTCGAAACTCGAATTGTTGACAAACTCGTCACACATGAACTGTTCAACACTTCATCACCCTTAACACCTTGAATCGTCCTAGCAACATCACAAGGACCCAACCAAGAGATCAGGTTCTATTATTAGCCTTTCCTTCCCCATTTGCTCTTGCCTCCGAACATCCCAGTATATAAGTAGCACATTTGCATGTATACTCTCTAGTTCAATTATTGCACGTCTACTTGATTGATCTACTTGGCTTAACAATTCGTTGTGAACAATTGTAAAGAACAACTTCATTTCAAAGTAAGTCCTATAAAACTTATCAATTTGGATTTGATTACACTTCGAAAGAATGTAATCTTATTGGGTGTGATTGGCATGAACTACACGGTTCATCCGATCCACGAGATAGAATCCTTTCGGAATTATGCACCTTTTTGCAAACATTCCAAAAGCCCTTTGCTTTTACTGTAGGATTGCCTTTCATTCTCGAACACCATCCTCTTTATGTGGAAACATTGTCTAATGTTATTGCTAACAATACATTTGTCCATAGCATTTATCTTTGATAATTGAATTCTGACAGTATAATTGAACTAACAACTACAGATAAAAGCATCCTATCCATTCTACAATGTCTAGTTTACAGGAAGAACAAAACATTGTCCGAAGGACCCACTCTGCAGGACCCGCCACCACCCCTTTGCCACTACCTGGGCAAACGACGTCTGTTACCTTAGAGGAATCTCCAATGACTCCGCTGCCTGCCGAACCGATCAACAGAGAAACAAATAATCAATCAATTTTACATATGGCACCGGCTCAATTTAATGCACTGTTGGAATCAGCGGAGAAATGAATCAAAGAACAAGATGAAATCATTCGTCAACTACAATTAGAACGTGCGAATACCCCGATTCGACAGATTTCTGAATATTCGCCCACTATGCGAATGAGCTTGCATCAACCTTCGACACCACTGCAAAACAGGAGGTCAACCTTTATCGCTAGGTTGGAAACCCATGATAGATCATTTGCAGTTCCATTCGACCGTATTCTGAATCCCTCAAACACTTCAACTTCTAGATGAATTCTTGAAAATGGCGGTACTACGCAAATGGTCTTTAAACCACCGTATCCGTCAAAGAACCCCATTCGGAATCCCGATGATGCTCCTTTTGTTATGCCTGCATTTCCTCAACCTCATCAACCTGGTACTGATTCTTTTCAGAATCAACCTCAGTCTATCTATCCAAGCGCGCCACCTTTGGATCCCTTTATTTCACATCGGCGCAACCTCACGTCACCGCAACACCATTCGCCTCAACCTATTCGTCCAATCCAGATCATGACATCACCACACCCAGACATAGATCAACCAATAACTTCTCAAGTGCTCCAAGGACCCATGCAACTCGGACTATCTCACCACAGTTCACAACCACCTAGTTCTCATACTAGATCTCATTCATCTGTGCCTAGGGACGAACTTCGCATCGACACCCCTCGGCCTGGTGGCAACATCCCACCAAATGTTCCTCATTCTTTTGGACCTCCACCTGGAGTCCCCTGGAATGGAGGCTATCCGGGATATGGCCCTCCCTTCGGAGATTATCCCTTCGGAGGAGGCCCTCCTGGCCCTCCAACATTCGGTCCCCCTTTTGGACCACCTCCACCACCTCCACCTGGCGGATCTTGTTGACCGCAGAAAAGTGACCACACCAGGGTTTGAACCTGGGACCTCCCTAACACTTGTGAGATGCTCTTAACCACTGAGCTATATGGTCAGGTGTAATGGAAGTTAGATATTGGTTAGATATCTAAGGATAGATATGAGTTCTCTACTATATGTGTCGCTGCATGGGCTATGGACATAGTGTATTTGAGAACTCAGGGATCCTCACCATGTTGTAATGGCTTGTCATGTCACCATCCAACAGATCTTTGGGATTTCCCCAGCATCCTGGCGGACCCCCCAATCCATCAGCTGGCAATCAGTGGTATCCCTAGTATCCTTACCCTTACCCTTATCCCTATCAACAGAACATTGCACTGGAGACAGATTCAGATGTAGCAAAACCTGACAAGTTTACAGGGAAGGACACTCGACAGCTGCGCCCATTTCTCGCAAGCTGCATCATGGCATTTGACAACAAGCCTCAGAAATTCCAAACCGATCGCCAGTGAGTATCCTATGCAGCGTCCTATCTTTCCGAAATTGCGATGAGTTGGGGGCAACCCATTCTTTCAGCACGCGTCGAACCTCCAATTCACAACGACTGGGGTCACTTCATCGAAGAACTGAACAACCTTTTCGGCAAGGCTGACCTCAAGCAAGCTTCCGAACGAGCACTCAAACGACTCAAAATGCAAGACAATTGTCACGATCACAATATGGACACCTCACATCCATCATTGTCCTTCCGAACCAATCCTTCCGAATGGATCTTCCGAATTCCGAATCACCCTTGCATCAATGCTTCACATACATTTGATCCGGTCACTCAATCCAGTTCAGGAATTACTACATGAAGTGTTTAGTGAAACGATCAATAATCAGGTCCGATCATAATCTTTTCTGGAAAAGAAGCACCCTGACTATCCCCATCACTATCCCCATCTTTTCCAATGAACTCATTGATTGAGTTGTTTCTATTGTGTGGAAGCTTGCGATGACATTCCATATCATTATGTTCTATGGTATGAATGTTCTAGACCCTCAGGATGACCCTCCGAAGGATTTAGGGACGGTTAATTCTACCCGAAGAGCCATGCGATTCGGAAACATGTTTCAAGAGTTATTATGGGTCCGTTAATCTTTTTCTTCATTCACAATTTTCCTACCACCCTTGTTCTTTGTTTCCTATGGCCTTTCATTAGTATACATGTACCTTGGCTACTTCCTAACCATCACGGACTCATTCCCATTCGCTCTTTCTTCTGAATGGTTCAGTATATAAGCTAGCACATTCGCATGTACATTCCCTAGTTCAATTATCATATGTCAACTTGATTTTCCACTTACACTTGCCAAACTCACTCTCCACTCACCTTTACCAACAACTGTATAATTTTTGAGTAAGCCTTTCAAATCAACTCTTATTAGTTAAATTCACTTCAAAGAATGTAAGATCATTGGCTGTGATCGACATGAACTGCAAAGTTCATTCGATTCATGAGAT
The DNA here is from genome assembly GCA_003314545.1 of Ramaria sp. MG151. Taxonomy (NCBI): domain Eukaryota; kingdom Fungi; phylum Basidiomycota; class Agaricomycetes; order Gomphales; family Gomphaceae; genus Ramaria; species Ramaria sp. MG151. The sequence continues at coordinate 7,240 of QMFG01003295.1, forward strand.
AGAATCCTTTCGGAACCTCTGTCTCTTCGGAACTATGCACTTCATTCGCAGACGTTCCGAAAGTCATTCGCTTTTACTGTAGGATTTTCATTTGCTTTCCAAAACCATTCTATTACTATTAGGAATGTTTCCGAACACTTTTACTAACCCAACATTTACCCACAACATTTATTGCTATTATTTGGATTCTGACAACAATCACCATGTCAATCGTTATATGATATCATTTTCGGAACATGCTTCGTACACTCATTGGAATGATGCTGCTCTCTATGACGCCTTTTACGCAGGGCTCGCAGAACGACTCAAAGATCAACTACTCACCTTCGAACATCCATCTACTCTCGAAGAACTAAAAAAGATCGCGCTTCATGCTGATACCTGTTATTGGGATCGTCAAAGCGAACGACAAGCTTTACCTTCTACCTCACGTGTAACAACTGTACCAACACCAACGGATTCCAAAACAACAACAACTAAAAAGGTTGTGAACCCTTCGATCCTGTCGGAAAGGAAAAACCTCACAGGTATCCTTGATGCTTCTGGACGCCTCACGGACACCGAAAGGGAACGAAGGAAAGCGAAGGGACTCTGCCCCTATTGTGGTGAATTGCCCACTAAACACACAAAGGATTGCAGATACCAAGAGCCAACACCTGGCATCGCTCGGGCAACCTTCACCCTAACCACGGATCCCCAATCCGCATCACTAGAGGAAGTCTCTGAAGAATCTGACCACTCGGATTTGGAAAACTGAAAAGCGACTCTCCACAGGTGTATGTGATGGGTTGCGCTGCAACCATATGCACCACAAATGATTCCAATCTCGATATGTCTTCTCCTACTCTTCTTGCTAGTCTCACCTCTCAATCTCCAACTTCTTTCATCATCAATGTAAAACTATCAGAACACGCAGAACCCATTCGGACACTCATCGACTTGGGGGCCACCTCCAACTTCATCGATAGCTCCCTCGTCTCAAAATTGGAACTTTCATGTATACCATTATCTTCCCCCATCGCCCTCTGTCTGTTCGATGGAAAACCTGCTACCAGTGGTTTTATTCATGAATATATAAGCACTACAATTACATTTTCCGAATCTTCTACTCAATCTCTTTCGCTACTAGTCACAAAACTACATCCTTCGGCTCCCATGGTACTGGGACTGCCTTGGCTTCGCACCACAAATCCGACAATCGATTGGGAGAAGCTCTCTATCACTTTTTCTTCCAGCACCGCTTCCATGCTTCCACACATGACGGTCGCCATGGCCTGTACAACGATCAGCGCTCAATCAATCTTTGATACCATCCCCGAACTCGACACTGCCTTGATGCCACCACCACCATCAGTTAATGGTTCACCACATCTTCCGTGATCCTTGGGTTACATCCCGAATGCTGCGACTGATGATTCGAACACTTCGGAATTGCCTCCAAGTGTCTCACCCCCTGCGCCAAACATCTCGAGTTCTCCGGATTATGCTCTGACATTGAATGTTTCAGCCAACCTTTCTGTACCACCAATGAACATACCACCCTGTACTTCCGAAGATCCTCTTTCAACGATTCCTGCTGCCAAACTACTCTCCGAATTCCCACCTCTATCGTCAAGACTGAAAACATTCTCAGCCATACCATCCACTCCCACAAAGTCCGATAACTCTAAGGAACCACCTTCGAATCCTTCGAAGCTTCAAGCCCCTCACATTAGCATTATCAGTGCAGCTGCATTTCATCTCTTGATGAAACAGGGTGAAGCTACATATACTCTCAACCTTCAACCCCTTGTTCCAGAGACTGTTAAAGAATCTCTTCATGCAGTAGGGGGGGGAGCATGCACCATACACATCACTGCATGACCAACCACTCCCCGAAGATGAGGACGAAATGCTCAAAGTCGTCGTTCCCGAGGAATACCACAGATACCTCGACATCTTCACCCGAAAAGACGCCAAGGCCGTTCCACCCCATTGCGAATATGATCACACTATCGAAATCGAGAATGATGCACAACCACCCTATGGACCGATTTACCCACTCTCAGGCATAGAACTTCAGGTCCTTCGCGACTACCTTGAAGACATGCTGGGAAAGGGGTTTATTCGGGCATCTCAATCTCCAGGTGGTGCTCCTGTCCTATTTGCCAAAAAGAAGGAAGGGACCCTGCAACTTTGTGTCTGCTATCGAGCCCTCAATCGCATCACATGAAAAAACAAATATCCAATTCCTCTCATTCCCAATCTCATCGACCAACTCAAGGGTGCAAAGATCTACACCAAATTCGACCTTCGAGCTGGCTACCACAACATCCGAATGGCTGCCGGACAGGAATGGCAGACCGCATTTCGAACGCGATATGGATCCTTCGAATTCCTCCTCATGCCCATGGGACTGACCAACTCCCCTGCCACTTTTCAACACTTCATGAATGATATCTTTCAGGATATGGCAGATGTTTTTGTTATTGTTTACCTTGATGATATTCTGATTTTTTCAAAGAACATTGAGGACCATTGAAAGCACGTTCGACAGGTCCTCGCACGTCTTCGGAAACATCATCTTTGGGTCAAACCTGAGAAATCAATCTTCCATTCCAGTTGGGTCAAATTCCTGGGCTTCATCATTTTGGGTGCAGGTGTCTCCATGGACAAAGCCAAATCAGCAGCGATCCTTGCCTGGCCAACTCCAAAAAACATCAAGGAAGTTCAATCCTTCTTAGGATTTGCCAACTTCTATCGATGCTTCATCCTTTGCTTCTCAGACATCGTCACACCACTCACTCGTCTCACCCGAAAGGAGACTTGAGGTTTTGAGGTCCCAACACGATCACCCACTAGCTGGACACCCAGGCATCACAAAAACTATTAGCAACATTCGCCAGCAATACCATTGGCCAAACATGAAGCAGTTTGTGACCAATTACATTGGAGCCTGTTCACCCTGCTGACATGCAAAGTCCATACATCACAAACCATTCGGACCCCTTCGATTTTTTCCAATCGCCAAACGACCATGGGATTCAATATCCATGGACTTTATTGAAGGCTTGCCACTCTCCAATGGACATGACATGATCCTTGTGGTGGTCAATCGCCTGACAAAAATGGCTTTGTTTATCCCAACCTATTCGGATATTGATACATCCGAAGTTGCCATGATCTTTTTACGAGAAGTGTTTGCTAAACATGGTACTCCTAGTGATATCATTTCCAATCGAGGAAAACACTTCACCTCGAAGTTTTGGACATCACTTTGCGAACTACTCGGGATTAAGGGGAACCTTTCGACTGCCTATCACCCACAGACCGATAGACAGATGGAACGTGTCAACCAAATCCTCGAACAATATCTTCGGATATATATCAACTATCAACAGGACGATTGGGCCAACCTCCTCCCTCTTGCCGAATTCGCATACAACAATACAGCACATTCAGCCACAATGTTGACCCCTTTCTTTGCAAACAAAGGGATTCATCCAAAACTCGAAGTGTCATTAACTTCCGTCTCTTCGGAAGATGCTTATAATCACTCGGCAGATTTAAAGGAGGTTCACCAGTTCCTCCGCGATCGAGTCAAACACACCATCGCACTTTACACCTCCTCCATGGAGAATCGACGAACACCCATACCCGACTTTAAAGTTGGAGATATGGTATGGCTTGATTCTCGGAACATTCGCACCAAGCGACCCTCAAAGAAGCTTGACCACCGGCAATTAGGACCTTATCCCATAACCTCCAAAATCTCCTCACATGCTTTTCGATTAGGCTTACCCCTTGCTCTGCAGAAAATACATCTGGTGTTTCATGTCTCTCTACTCAAACCAGCAACGGTATCGACTATCCCTAAGAGACTCCCAGATCCTCCCCCAACTCTCGTTATTGATTCCGAAGAGGAATATGAAGTTACGAGTATCTTGGATAGTCGCATTCGGCGACGAAAATTGGAATATCTGGTCGCTTGGAAGGGATACGAAGATACACCCGAAGCAACATCATGGGAACCCAGTACCTATGTAACCCATGCCACTCGAAAACTCGCTGAGTTTCACTGCTTATATCCGAACAAACCATCTCCAACATCTTGATTATTATGTCCCCATTTCTTTTTATCTTTTCCATTACACAAAAAACAACATTTCGCTACTATAACAAATCTTCTATCCACATCCCCTACTTTATAAAAAACAAAAACCTCCTTAATTTAAAAACAAATTTTACACATAAAAACTCAAGTCTTATTGTTTTAGTTATTTTTTTATCTTTTAACACCCTCCTCACATCTTCCTACCACCTGTCAAAACCCATCCCCGACCGATTCCTGAGACCCCGACTGTCATGTTTCACCTAATTATACTTCATGTTTGATCTCTTCCCTTCATAACTTACAACCCTGACCTCGGTCATTCAGTCACCGATCTCCGAGCCCTCTCATATATAAATTGCTCATTCATGTACATGATAACCAGTTGGTGCTTGCATTCAATTACCTGTGGAGGCATGTTAAATTACTCCATCTTACCAAGAACATGCATGTAGATGCAAATGACCCACAAAGCACTTGGTTTGCAAAATGGCTCCTGGATGTAGGTCATGGAAATGATCTTCCCCTAGACCATACTTTTGCCCTGCCTGAGCATATGGTTTGTGGCCCTGATTCATCAGATCTCTCATCCAGTTTATTTATTCTGGCATTAACAATGGCAATGCTCTTCAGGATAGCTACTTTTTGGAGTGTGCTATTCTTTGTCCAAGGAATGTTGAAATAGATAACCTCATATAGGAGGTGATGCAGCAGTGTGCATAACTTCCATGGATCGCTGTGGTAGTTGGCGGCGTCCCCTTGGACATCACCCCCTCAGTCAAACATGCTCCAAACCATGTGCAGGTTATCAAAGTGGAACCCCTGAATGAAGCGTTGGTTCTCCTGGGCAGTGAACACCTGTTTGGCATATGTCCCGAGTTGGCCAAAAGTATCCACCTTTCTCTTTGCTTGACTCAGCTTTGCATCTCCTATGGCAACACAAGAACTATAACTCGGTATGTTTACAGGACCATGCTGTGCAGGAAAGAAGGGGCCCATTCCTTAAATCAAGATGTCAGGTCTGAGAGTGTGGTTGGTATCACAATCGTGTGGTATGAAGATGTCATGGATGTGAATCAGATGGTGCATTTTCTTAGTCCCTGATTGGCTTGTCCAGAGTGTCAGCAGTTGCCTGAGAAGCTGGATGAAATCGGTGGAAATATCCTTCTCAGGCTGTACTTCTGACAAATGCCTGACCAATGAGGACCACAATGGAGTGCAGGATGAGTGAGCATAGAAATGGCTTTTGCACCTACCTGTGACTTTACAAGAGATTGTTCCAAAAGTGACAAATGGTATATGTGTGCTCCACCCATTTCATTCACGATTTCCACCCATCTAACAGCTGCTTTAACCACCAACATTGATGCTCTTGAAGCATCTGTAATTGCGGTGAGGTCTGACTGTGTGGCTGGTGGCGTATTTGTCTGGTCATCTTTGTGAGAAACTTTGGCCAGCATTGCACCCCAACCTTCTACAAGTAAACAATCATCTCTGAGTTGAAGTGCAGTCTCCTCCATTTCGAAGCTCCGGGCGCTTGTCTAAATGAAAAGGAAGTGATCAGCTTCATTTGGGGATCAGTGACAATAGGGGATCAGTGACAATAGGGGTGTGTCGAAATGGTAGATATATTGCCCTATGTGCATTTGGAAGTGTTTCAGAGCCATGTGGCTGCTGATCGATAGCTGTTTGAGGCCTGTTCATGTCCGAAGTGCATATATGCGCACATTTGTGCTTGTGTGGCTTTGGGGATGCATCGCCGGTTGATTCTAAAAATATAAACAAAAAATGTTCTAAGACATGAAGCCTTGAATTGAGGTTAATAATATTTTTATGTTGTTTTTCTGTTTTTATTCTAGATGGCATCTCTGATGCATCAGTGGATTATGTAATCCAATGTTCGCACAGTAGATAGATAAATAATAACATTGTCGACATATACTGGCTCTCCAATGGCATAAGTGTCATGATGATTGGGATTAGAGAGCTTGCGATGGCGATGAGCAGGATTAGGATATGTCAGCGTGATTGGAAAATGGCATTCAGCTCATCCTTCTATAGGTTGCAATTTGATAGATTTTTGGATATGCATTGACGAGGAAATGATAGATGATGACATTGATTGATTGATTTAATTATATAATGAGTGATAAAAGATGGTGGTGTTGGCGTAGAGGTGATGTGAGATGATGACTAAGGTTGAAGAAAATGGCGCTGGTGGAGTTGGATTGAAAATAGATGTGGCTTGTCAGCACCTGATCCTGCCTCTGCTTCTCCACCAATCTCCACTCTGTGTCCTCCTTTCATTTGGAGTCTGCCTCCTGCTCCCGGGCCTCCTGGTCTGCCTTTTCCTTTTCCTCCTGCTCCTGGGCCTCCTAATCCAGCCTCTCCTTTTCCACCTGTTCCTGGGCTATCTGGTCTGCATCCTCCTTCTCTCACCACTCCTTCTCTGCTTTATGTCATGCTTCCTTGTGCACCTTCCTCGGCTTCATGCTTCTGCTGTTCTTCACACGCCTCCCACCGGTGCCTCATCTCAGCCATTTGCTGTGCAATTCTGCACAGCTCTTTGCTACCTTCTTCTGTTGAAGGGATATCAAACAATTCAGGCATCATATCTTTTTTATACAGAGATGATGGTGGTCAAGAGCAACCTGTAAAAAACTTAAGATTTACTTCAGCCTAACTTTTATGTGGTGGCAGCTATTTTCCCACAGTCCTTGTGGGCTTGGCCCTTAAGGGGGAGGTACTGTCACAGTCACATAGCCGGCTGATCTCCAGATGTCCAGGTTCATCTGGAAAACCTTGTTACACTTCTTCCCCTTGTCATCCCATTTTGATCCTGTTAAGAGACTCGGGGAATGTAATAGAATTTGTATAGGGTGAGCCTAACGATGTTGATGCGTTGGGTCATGCATTTGTCACGTGCGATGTTTGAACACGCAACGTTGCGTTGTGCAAAGGAGATATTTGTTCGTTGAATAGATAGTAAAGTGAGAGACATCCTTTGACTCGAGGATCGTTCGGAATAGAGACTTGCGAACTAGCTGGGCTCTTAACTCGAAGTCAAAGCAGTTACATTTCATGATCAAAATATACATCTTTTATAGTACTAAATAAAGGAGAAAATATTTGTCCATGTGAATAGTGCTATCCTCTCATTGACCCCTGCTCCTGATATGTGTCATCATTCATGATGCTTGTATCTGTCTGCTGTGACTTGAGGGGGTTTGTTCTGTGTCTCGCATGTAGGCATAGGTGGTGCCCTGTCACGATCATGATTTGTGTCCTGCTCCGCCTTCTGAACCATCCAAACATCATTCTTCCGAATCAATTCTTTGGAACCCGAATCGTCGACAAACTCGTCACACATGAACCATTCAACATTCTGTCACCCTTAACACCCTGAATCGTCCTAGCAACATCACAAGGACCCAACCAAGAGATCAGGTTCTGTTATTAGTCTTTCCTCAGAAAAGAAGCATCTACACTATCCCCATCACTATCCCCATCTATTTCTAGGAACTCAATATCAGGGTTGATTCTATGCTTCTAAAAGCTTATGGTGACAAGACATACAATTCAATATGTTGACGTGTTCATTTCCGACACTCAGGGTTGTTGTTTAAGGAAGTGAAACAAGAGTTTGTCTACCCGAAACGACATACAATTCAGAAACAGGTTTCAGGACTTATTTCTAGTTCGTTAAATCTTTTTCTTATTCACAATTTTCACCCAACCTTTGTTCTCTATTTTCTATGGTCATTAATTAGCATACATGTACCTTAGCTACTTTCCGATCCCTAACGGACTACTCCCCATTCGCTCTTGCCTCCGAACGTCCCAGTATATAAGTAGCACATTTGCATGTATGCTCTCCAGTTCAATTATTGCACATCTACTTGATTGATCTACTCTGACTTAACAATTCGTCGTGAACAATCTTGAACAACAACTTCACTTTGAAGTAAGTCCTATAAAACTTATCAATTTGGGTTTAAATACACTTCGAAAGAATGTAACACCATTGGCTGTGATTGGCATGAACTAAATAGTTCATCCGATTTATGAGATAGAATCTTTTGGAACATCCATCTCTTCGGAACTATGCACCTCTTTGCAAACATTCTGAAAGCCCTTCACTTTTACTGTAGGATTCCTATTCACTTTCGAATACCATTTTATTTATATGGAAACATTTTTGAACATATTACTAACACTACATTCATCTATAACATTTCTCTTTGATAATTGAATTCAGACATGCCCCTTGACTCAGAGTTCTCATACTTGTATGTGGTCTCAGCATGTATGTTGGATCTTGTCCTGTGTCAGTTTGGGGACAAATATTGGGTGAAATGAAATGAAAGAAAAATGGAATGGAATTGGATTAAGAGGAAAAAAGAAATGTCTGTGCTAAGAGAAAAAGGAAAAATGTCTGTCCTTTGTTAAAAAGTCCATCTGCCCCTTGACCCTATCTTCTCAACAGATCCCCCCATTTCTATGTTTTGGAAATCTTTTTTTGATATTTATGAAATGTGTTTGACTTATATTAGTCATCCCTGGACCAGATCCCCGAGACCCTTTGTATATAGACCCACAACTCTCTTGTATATTTCTCAGTTCTGATATCGACCTAATACACCTCGTTCTCTATACTCTCTCTCTTGCTATGCTACAACCTGCGATGAGCTACACCTCATCTGGACCCTCTGGATACTCAGATTTCCGAGATACAGGGACAGAATGCTAAGTCAGCGCAACACACAAGTTGAAACCAAGTCCCTCTGACCTGGCCAGAAGTCTACCGCAACCTTCCAGAACCCTGCTATATGCTATGTTACATGTCCTGGAAACATCATCATCATTCCCAGTGTCAGAGCCCACTCCCAGACCAATCTCCAAACCTTTGGACCTTTGGGCCTGAATCCCTGACCACCATGTTTCACCTATTCATACCTCATGTTTGATCTCCCCCCTTTGTAGCTTACTGTCAGAATTCAATTATCAAGGATAAATGTTATAGATGAATGTAGTGTCAGTAGTAATGTTCAAAAATGTTTAAATCCTAATAGAAATAATATCTGAGAGCAAATAGGAATCCTACAGTAAAAGCAAATGGCTTTTGGAATGTTTGCAAAAAGATGCATAGTTCCGAAGAGAGAGATTTTCCAAAAGGATTCTCTCTTGTGGATCGAATGAACTTTGCAGTCCATGTCAATCACAGCCAATGGTTTCACATTCTTGTGAAGTGTGTTTAAACCAATATAGATAAGTTTAGAGTACTCACTCCAATGTGAAGTTGTGGTTCAATGTAGTTCACAATGATTTGGCAAGTTGGAGTAGAATAATCAAGCAGATGTACAATAATTGAACTAGGGAACATACATGCAAATGTGCTACTTATATACTAGATGGTTCGGAAGCAAGAGTGAATGGGGAGAAGCCCATGAGGATCGGAAAGTAGCTAAGGTAAATGTATGCTACTTAAAGGCCATAGGAAACAAAGAACCAGGGTTGAAGGAAAATTGTGAATAGAAATAAAAGATTTAACGAACTAGAAATAAATCCTGAAACTTGTTTCCGAATCACATGGTCCTTCGGATAGAGGAATCCTCATGCCATTCCTTTAAACAGCAACCCTGAACATCAGGAACAAATGAGTTAATACATTTAATAGTATTCCCTGCTACCATAAGCTTCAAAGGTATAGAATTAACCCTGTCATTGAGTTCCTTGGAATAGATGGGGATAATGATTGGGATGGTGCAGGTGCTTCTTTTGTGAGAAAAGAGTAATGATCGGACCTGATTATCGTTTGGTCCTTATGATATTAACCAAGTGTTTCAGGATGTTTGATGGCCAATATGTGTGACAAAGGTACTGATGATTCGGATTCCAAATGAACAGTTCGGAGGTAAATGGTTCAGAGGGTTTGGGAGGTGATGTAAGGGAGAAATCACAATCGTGACACTTACAACCCTGACTTTGGTCATTCAGTCCCTGATCCCCAAACCCCCTCATATATAAGCTACTCATTCATGTACATGAAAGCCAGTTCTGATATTGACTAAGATACCTAATATACTTCTATCTTCTAATCCCTATGCTCCCTCATCCTCTTCGCTAAGGTC
>QMFG01003299.1:0-20600 GCA_003314545.1 Ramaria sp. MG151
TCGTGATGCAAGGAACCAGGCACAAGAAGAGGCCAAGGAAAAGCAAAGGAATCAATCCAAAGGAGGCCAGAAAGGGAAGAAGAAAGCTGAAGAGGCCAAAAAGGCTGAAGGAGAAGGAGCCAAACAGGCCCAGGAAGGAGAAATAAAACAAGCTGAGTTTTCTGGAAATGCAAGTATTTTTACTCCTGATCCCACCAGTCCTACTTCTGCTCTTCTTGTAGAAGCTAGCTCTGACTGGACTGCTGACACAGGTGCTTCTTCATATATGACACCTCATCGACATTGGTTTACAACCTACAAACCCTTCAAAACACCAATTCGTCTTGCTGATGGAAAAACCATCTATTCTCTTGGAGTAGGATCTGTAAGATTTCAACCTGTTGTCAGTGGAAAACCAAAGTGTCTCTTGGAATTTGAAAATGTCTTGCATGTACCATATCTCAGAAGTAACCTCCTCTCTGTCTTGTATTTAACCAGAAATAAGAACTTCCATGTCTCCAGCCTTACCTGCGCTTTTTTGCTTATGTAATAAACAATAAAAGCACAGGTATAACTACTAAATAATCAGTAACACACTAACTACTCTACCAAAAAATAAGGGAAAAATGGTAGAAAATCAAGAAAATAGTGCTGGTGATTTCACATACTTCAACACTCCCACCTGATGAAACAGCACTAAACAAAATCAAGCATAAACAACCGTCATCTCAATCACTTCAATTTCTTCCAACACTTGTACCCTCATTCTCTCCCAGCATTGCTCCTGTATTGCCAATCTCTGCACAAGATTAGGATCTTCCTCCATCACAGTCTCCTGTTGTCCTCGCCCTCTCCTGCCTATCATCCAACCAAAAAATGCACCAAGTCGATCGCCCATACCATATGCTCTGTTAAGTAGAAAATCCATCGATGTCGCACTCCCATGATTATTTGTTGGATTGAAAGTTGAGAGAGATGGAAGTGAAACTTGAGAAGGTAGGATATCAGAGCTTGGTCAAGCAGGTATATCGATCGTTGTGTGATTGTGATGTGCAAGGTGCGCTGGTGGTGGTGGTGATATGGCTGATGATGTATATGGAGAAGGCAATTCTGGAGGTATTTGAATGAATGTGGTTGAAGGAGGAGGTGATAGGTTGGCAAAGAAGCACATGAGTGAGATTAGATGGTAGACACAGCGTTGGTCAAAATTTAGAAGGTTTTGAGCGGAAATCAAAAATAAAGGAACATTTTTGTAAAAACTATAAACTTTAAAAATAGAATGTGACGCTGAGTAAACCAGTCATTGCTGAAACAACCCCAACATCTTTCTGCATAATTCCACCTTTACTTTCACAAGTGACTTTGTTAACAAGTCTGCAGGCATTTCAGTGGTAGGACAGTGTATTACTTTTATCTTTCCACTGTTCACCACATCTCTCAACCAGTAGGAGCGTAAATCTAGATGTTTTATACGCCCATGGTGTTCAGGATTTTTAGCAACAGCCACTGCTGACTGGTTGTCAATGTAAAGTGTGGATGGACTTGGGACTTTATATCCCAATTCAGAAAACAAGTTTTGCAGCCAAAGTATTTCTTGACCTGCCGATACAGCTGCTATATATTCAGCTTCTGTTGTAGACAGAGTCACTATGGTCTGCAATTTTGTCCTCCAACTGATGGCACTGGTGCCCATTTTTATCACATAGGCTCTGGTAGATTTGCCAGTGTCTTTGTCTCCACCATGGTCGGCATCTGAGTAGGTAGAGAACAATTCTGGTGAATTAGACAAGGTGGGTTGATAGGTTAGCTTGTAGTCAAGGGTAGACTTCTTCCTCCAGGTCCCCATATAGAAAAGCAGAAGAGATGTCAATGCTCTCTAACTCCATGTCCTCTAAGGCAGCCATGGGAAGGATGGCACGCAGGGAAGCCCATTTTGCAGTAGGTGCAAATGTCTCAGTAAAGTCAAAACCAGATCTCTGTGCATAACCTTTTGCAACTACTCTGCCTTTGTAGCGCTCAACTGAACCATCTGCTTTACGCTTGATGACAAACACCCATCTGCTACCAATGGGTTTTCTCCCTGGAGGTAGCTTATAAGTTCCATTGTCAAGGAGGGCTTGGATTTCATCACAAGCAGCTTTGTACCACTGGTCAGCATCAGAGCGTTTCATTGCTTCAGCAAATGATCTGGGATCTTGACTATTAGACCCTGCTTTGAGTGCATAGGCTTGGAAGGCATATTCAAATGCCTCATGCAAGGACAGAGTAGCTTGCAGAGATTCCTCCCCTGAGTCAGAAACCCTTTGGCTCTCTGAATTTGATGAACTTTCTTCACTGCTAGACTCTATAGCAGGTGTAGGATCTCTATGGGATGTCATCTCCCACCAATTTCCAGGTGGTCAACAATCATGCAGTGGATATCGTCTTGGAGGAGGAGATGGTGAAGGTATAGGGGACTCAGAGTCAGAGTCATGTACTATACTAGGCTCCTCTGGATGATCCTCTGGGAGTGCAGGAATATTTTGTCCTGGATCAGGTACAACTCCCACCTGTTCCTGTGCCCTTGAATGTGACGATAGGTATCTACCAATATAGTGGATGGTTCAGGGGTAGGTATAGAAGGTTGAGAAGAGGAAGTCCTGGAGAGTCCAGGAAAGATACACTCATCAAATTCAGAATTGTTACTAATGACTGTCTTTCTGGTCAGTGGATTGTAGAACAGCCATCCCTTGTATTCTGGAGGGTACCCAATGAAGATACATTTTTCTGTGTGAGATTCAAGGGCTTTACGCTTGTCCTTTTTTATGTGTACATATGCAGTACAGCCAAACACACGAAAATGAGAGACATCAGGTTTCCTTCCATAAAAGCAAGTGTAAGGGATCTTTCCTTGCAATGCAGCAGTAGGTGATCTGTTTCGCACATGGACCAGGGCAGGGACAGCATATACCCAGAAGGATGCAGGCAGATGGGATTCATTGAACATGGCAATGGTTTGCTCCTGTAGAGTCCTATTGACACGTTCTGCTACACCATTCTGGTGAGGTTCATTTCTCACTGTGTGTTGGCATGCAATGCCAGCGGCAGATAAGAAATTATCAAATTCTCTGGACATATATTCACCACCTTTGTCATCACGAAGTCCTTTGATCTTCCTGCCTGTTACATTTTCAACATAGGCTTTAAATCTCTTGAACACATCAAACACCTCTGACTTGGCCTTCAGTTTGATCACCACCCATAGTCTGGTGGCATCATCAATGAAGGCTATCCAGTATTTATGACCTTCTGCATCAGCAGGCATAGGACCATGGAGGTCAGAGTGGCTGAGGGCAAGAGGTTCAGTAGCTCTGAAGGTGGCGGTCTTATTGACTACCCTATGTTGTTTGCCTGCAAGGCAAGGTTCACAGATGGGATCAGGAGCAACATGAGACTTTATGGTGAGTCCAGAGACAAGCTCTGAGGAGATGAGACGTTTGACATCTGCAAAGTTTAAATGTCCAAAGCAACAATGCCAGAGGGTAATGTCCAGAGGACAAGTGCTAATGAGGCCAGCAAATTCAGTCATTGGCTTTGTGATTCCATCAAGGTAGGCAGTGTTGTTGCCATTGACTGTAGCTGTGAAGAGAAGGTTACCTTTGAGATTGAACAACATTTTATCTCTCACTATGGAGACATGAAAGTTCTTATTTCTGGTTAAATACAAGACAGAGAGGAGGTTACTTCTGAGATATGGTACATGCAAGACATTTTCAAATTCCAAGAGACACTTTGGTTTTCCACTGACAACAGGTTGAAATCTTACAGATCCTACTCCAAGAGAATAGATGGTTTTTCCATCAGCAAGACGAATTGGTGTTTTGAAGGGTTTGTAGGTTGTAAACCAATGTCGATGAGGTGTCATATATGAAGAAGCACCTGTGTCAGCAGTCCAGTCAGAGCTAGCTTCTACAAGAAGAGCAGAAGTAGGACTGGTGGGATCAGGAATAAAAATACTTGCATTTCCAGCAAACTCAGCTTGTTTTATTTCTCCTTCCTGGGCCTGTTTGGCTCCTTCTCCTTCAGCCTTTTTGGCCTCTTCAGCTTTCTTCTTCCCTTTCTAGCCTCCTTTGGATTGATTCCTTTGCTTTTCCTTGGCCTCTTCTTGTGCCTGGTTCCTTGCATCACGATATTTGAAGCAGGATTGCATTGTGTGGCCAGGACGCAGGCAGAATTCACAAGTGGTAGACTGCAAGTTGGGAGACTTGGCAGTCTGAGAGGTGTTGAGAGCAAGATTATTAGCTGCACCACATGACATCCTGTTTTGCTGTTCCAGAATCATTGCTTCCTTGACAGTCTGATAGTCAAACTGAGGCAACAAGATCAGAGCAGACTTGAATGCTGCATACTCATCAGGAAGAGCCTTGATGAGAGCCATGGCTTGAGTCTCTCCATCAGAGTCTGCCGGAGTGAATAAAGGTGGTCTCAGGCTTTGAACCTTTTGCATGGCCTCATCAATCCTAGTAATGAGTGCACTGAGGGACTCATTTTCTTGCAACCTGATGCTGAACAGAGCATCCATAGCATTGAATCTAGTGGATGGGTGCTTCTGGAGGTGGATAGCTTCCAGTTGTTGCCACATCTTAACAGGATCCTGCTCCAAGCCCTTGATATGCACCCTCTGGTCTGGTTCCAGAGCCAAGAATAATTGACCTGCAGCAATGCGCTGTTTGGTCTCCCACTTGTTCAGTGCATCCTTATCAGCAGTAGAGGTTCAAGTTCCTCTCCTAAGACAATGCCCCAGACCTCTTTCATCATGAGAACAGCACGCATTTCTCCAACCCAGTTATTGTAATTGTGTTCACCAAGTCTGGTGATACGCTCAATATTGTCATTCCCCATTGTAGATCAACAGAGACAGAGGTGAGAATAAATCAAAGATATCTCAAGAGCCAGTGCTCCGATCGTCAAAGTTGTTTGACTAGATGAAAGAGCACACAGTATATGACTATGTGCCAATGCAAGAGACGTTCAGGTGCGATGCAAGAGAATGATCTTGAAAGCACCAAATGAGATGACAAGAGACAGTGAGACTAGAATCTAAGATTCCCAGAGACTGTGTGATCCGATTCTCAAACCTGTTTGATCAGGTGAAAGAGGACACGGAATAGGACCTCAGAATCGCAGGACAGAGCTCCAAAGTAGCAGGGAGCGATGTAGGAGACAGACAATGTGCAGCAATCACAAGGTGCAATAGAGCACCAAACTGACAATTGACCTGTTGGATGAGAACCAATGTTCCAATCCTTCTACCCCTTTGGGAGACGCTAGGAGACACTGTAGAGAGGTCTCAAACAGGAGGATTAGGCACTTTGATAAGCAGTGGGGGACAGGGATAGGCCCTAATGTGCAAAATACAGTGTTGAGCTGGAGGAAAGGTGGATGGAGGTTGGAGGAGTTGTGCTAGGGGATATTTGAGGTGAAAAGTGCAATGGGGGCACTGTCAATGGCCTAGGGACAACAGGAGGGGGTTATGAGACGAGAACTAGGCTGATCAAAGAGCAACCAAAGGTGGATGGGGATGGATTGTAAGTTGTAGGGGATGAGGATGATGTTGGATCAGGCTGATCTTGTCTGGGATAGCAGTTTAGAGCCTGGGGCTGAAAAAAGTGAAATTAAAATGATATTAGAACCACCTCAACAGCCCCTAGATGGTCAATCCAGTCTGGGGATGTGTTGTGAGTGTAAAAGATGAAGATACACTCCCACACTCCCCAGCCTTACCTGTGCTTTTTTGCTTATGTAATAAACAATAAAGTGCAGGTATAACTACTAAATAATCAGTAACACACTAACTACTCTACCAAAACATAAGGGAAAAATGGTAGAAAATCAAGAAAATAGTGTTTGTTGGTGATTTCACATACTTCAACAACTATCACATTCTTTCAAAGGGTATTTAAGTTAATATAGGTGAAGTTGAAGTACTCACTCAAAGTGTTGTTGTTCAATGACTTTTTGCTCAAGGTAGTTCCCAATGAGTTGGCAAGTTTGAGCAATGCAAACAAGTAGATGTATAATTGAACTAGGGAACATACATGTGAATGGTGCTACCTATATACTGAATGGTTCAGAAGAGAGAGTGAATGGGAAAGAGTCTGTGAGGGTCAGGAAATAGTTAAGGTACATGTACGATTATTAAAAGTGATGGGAATAGAAGAACAAGGAAGGCAAGAAAATTGTGAATGGGGTAAAAGGTTAACAAACCAAGAATGCATCATGAAATATGTTTCTGAATCACATGGCTCTTTGGGTAGGGATAACCACATACAAATCCTTTGGAGAGCGATCCTGAATATCAGGGATGTATGGACCATAGAGTCTAATGGTATGAGCCATCATCACAGGTTTTGGAAGAATAGAATCAGCTCAATCAATGAATTTATTGAGAAAGATAGGGATAGTTGGGGATAGTCAGGGTGCTTCTTTTTCAGAAAAACTTGTGATTAGACCTGGCTATTGATTGTTCTACTAAATGTTGGCCTGTGATTTTATCCCACTGCTATTATTTCTTTTCTTTCCTTTTCTTTCCCTGTGTCTCGCTCAATAGGCACGTAAATAAGTGCCTTATGTAAGCAGTTGGGACTTGTCTTTGTCCAATTTATTGACAAGTCCCAAGAATTACTTGCTGTGTGACATTGTTAAGGTCTATTATAGACTTTCCACTGCCAAGACTAAACCCTAATGTGGTGATGCAGGGACCATGTTGGGTGACTGGATCAATGTGTGTGAATGATCTGGTCAGGGTGAGGACAATTCAAATTCTGAATGAAGGTTTTTTGGGTGATGTTGTTTGAAAGCAAGGGGATGATGGTAGAAGGCCCAAACTCTGATCATGATAGTAAGTTTCTACCTTATTTATACATCTTATCTCTGCTCACATACTTAGTGGATGTATGTACATTTAAAATAGTTGATTAATTCTCAAAAAATGGAATATTCCAGTGATTTTCTGAGCTAAAGAGTTTTTTTAGAATATTTGATATTTTCCTAGAGTATTCAGAGCCAGGCTATGCCTGGAATATTGGAAATATCCTTATGTATGGAAATTCTCAGAGATTTAACATTTTCTGAGAATTCCTGGCAAAGAAGCAGATTGTACATATTCCACAACCTGAAAATTCTCCAGAATAAGTTTGGGCTACATTACATAACTTCTGGTCTAAAATGTCTGGAGTATGCATTAGACATTTTGAGTATTCTATTCCAGAATATCCACTGTTAATTTACCTTTCTCTGGAAGTAACTGAAATATCTATGGATACAAAGGTAAATTACCATTGGATATTCTGGAACAGAATACTCAAAAATGTCCAAGGCATATTCCAGAGATTTTATACTAGAAGTTATGTAATGTAGTGTCATAGTCACATATCTGGCCAATCTCTGGGAACTCTCTGGAACCCCAGATTCCTCCAGAAACCTTTTTATTCTTTCTATTCTTGTTCCCTGACATTGTTCTATCATCCCACTGTTACAGAAATCTTTCTTGATAGCTACAAAATGTGTTTTACTTATATTATTTATCCCTGAACCCAATTCCCAAGACCCTTTGTAGATAAAACCAAAATTCTCTTGTATGTTCCTCAGTTCTGATATTGACTTAATACACCCTGTTCTCTCTCTCTCTTACTCTTTCTCTCTATGCTATGACCCACAACAAGCCTCAGCTCATCCAGACCCTCTGGTTACTTGGACATCCAGAATACAGGAACAGAACACTGAGTTGGCACAATACATAAGTTGAAGCCAAGTCCCTCTGATCCACCTGGAAGTCTACTGGAACCTCCAGAACCCCAAGTTTATACTAAGTGACCCTTTCTGGAAATTGAATCATCGTCCCCAGAATGTCATTTATCATCAGTAACAACCCATCATTGAACATGTAGCCCAAACATATTCTGGAGAATTTTCCAGATTGTGGAATGTAAAATATGTACAATCTGCTCTTTTTCCAGGAATTCCCACAAAATGTTAAATCTCTGAGATCTTCTGGACACAAGGACATTTCTAATATTTCAGGCATAGCCTGAATCTGAGTACTCTAAGGAAATATCAAATATCCTAGGAAAACTCTTCAGCTCAGAAAATAGTTGAAATATTTTATATTTCCAAGGAACATTTCATTTTTTGAGAAATACTCAGCTATTTTAAATGTCCACCCACTTTCCAAACCATATTCCCAGGTAGGGATTAATCCCCTTTTTCTAGTGTATTTTAAATTTCCATCCACTTTCTAAATCATACTCCCAGGTAGGGAATAATTTTCTTTTCCCAGTGTTTAGCTCAAAAAGAGTTGGAATATTTTATATTTTCAAGGAATATTCCATTTCTTGAGGATTAATTAACGATTTTAAATGGCTATTCACTTTCCAAACCATATTCCCAGGTAGGGAATAATTCCTTTTTCCCAGCGATAGATTCAAGTAGACTAAAATGGTACAGTCGAAAGGAGAATCGTACTGCTGTGCGTAGCCACGGCCCACTAGTTTGTTATAAGTGCAGCGGCAATCTCCGCTACGCGACGCTCGTCGCCCCACTATGGTGTTTCCAGTTCGAGAGCACGCGATTAAGGTGTTTACTAAGTTATTTGATCTGCTGCCCGAAGTCGATAAAAATAAGGCTAGTCGTGCCCTCTAACCCAAGTGATAACTATTGATAATACGCAGCCTCAAATCCTCTTACTACATGGAGCCCAAACACAGTATAGGAATGACACTGATAGGGAGCTTCCCTTCCGCCAGGTACGTATATCTTTGCCTCTATTATACCTCCTAATGACTGTTTGTGAACAGGAATCCAATTTCTACTACTTAGCGGGTTGCGACCTGCCAGATGCACATCTTCTTCTTGTCTCTGCACGAGGCACTGATCTCCAGGCCTCTCCATTGATAAAGCTTTTCGTTCCTCCACAAGATTCTGAACTTATCATGTGGAGTCCTGCGCCACCAACGGTCACCGAGGCGACCCAAATCTACTCACCAGGACAGATCTCTTCAATACGGACCTCGCGGGAACTTCGCAAAGTGTTCGAAGAGACTGTCAAGGGCTTTTCGGATGCTATCTTTCACGCTCTTCCCTCTCACCCGGCACCATTTCCAGAGCAGCCATCCTACTTTACTCAAACATACCCAGGCAGTTTTACGCATGCATATCTCTTACAAGCGTTGCACCAAGCCAGGCTTATTAAGACGCCGGAAGAGATATCGTTGATTCAGATAGCTAACGATATATCCTCTCGAGCTCATGAGGTAGGTTGCATAGTACGTCGTGCTACTTTTTTCGTTAGAGTTCATCCGTTTCAGGTCGTTATGCGGTTGCTGGGGAAGGGGGTCCGGGGACTCGTGCACCGAGAGAAAGGCGAGAAACCAGAATTACCTGGAGAATGGCTCATCCAAAAAGAAGCAGAAGCGGAGGCAGTCTTTGTAGCTAGCTGTCGACGAGAGGGGTAAATATTGTCCTGATTTCCAAATCAGAGTACCCATAGCTAATCACAGTCCTTGGTAGTGCCATTCACCAGGCTTATCTTCCAATTGTTGCAGCGTCGACCAGAGCCGCAACACTCCATTATTGCTGTAATGACAAAGATTTTGCTTGGGGACCCGTGGCAAACGGATATGCTGATTCTGCAAATCTTGCACACGATGAGGCAAGGCAGTTGGTACCTCAAGGTAAAAATAAGACCATCTTGCGTGGCCCTTCTGCAAGTGCCTAGCTTATTTTCCTTTTTAGTTTTATTGATCGATGCCGGCGCGGAATATCATAACTATGCAAGCGATAGTTAGTTTAAACTTATTGCAGCTTCCCTTCCATTTTCATATCGTGTGTATAGTAACAAGAACTATGCCTGTCGGAAATGGTGGAAAGTTCACTCCCGAGGCACGAGAAATCTATGCGCTTGTTTTGGAGATGCAGATGGTGACGACTCTTACTGTAATATATCATTTCTGCATTCCTCACTTGCTGCTTTAGGAAGCGATTAAAATTCTGAAGCCTTCTCTCCACTGGGATGCTGTGCAGCTTCTCTGCCATTGTATTTTGATCAAAGGTTTCCTTTCTCTGGGTATCTTCAAAGGGTCAGAGCAAGAAATCCTTGAATCGGGCGTGTCTGCTGCCTTCTGTGCGTAAATCCAAGCAAGGGGTTAAGTATATTAATCTCGTATATTAGTCCCACACGGTGTCGGCCATTCTTTAGGCCTTGATGTCCATGACGTTCCTAGCGCAAGCAAGCCTCTTGAAGCAGGCGGTATACCTGTCCAAAGCGAGATTGCGAAGCAGATGAACTCCAAATTCTATGACTATCTCCGACTGAGGCTGCCTCTTGAAGCAGGGATGGTGGTTGTGTGTATCTCTATATTTTTCCTTAATTTACGCTAATTCATAGTCACTTGCAGACGGTTGAGCCAGGGTGCTACTTTTCTCCACATCTCCTTACTCCTGTTCGTGATTCACCGCTTATCAATCACGAGGTTCTCCATAGATACGAATCAGTGGGAGGTATACGTATTGAAGATGTTGTTGTGATCGTACCGGGTGGGTATAGGGTTTTGACGACTGTTGGAAAAGACGTGGAATGGGTCGAAGGGGTTTGTTCGGGTAATATGTAAGATTCATTCATGCTGTAGCTATATCATAACTCGCTTGCAGCAAATGATGATGATCAGCTGAGAAAAAAGAGCTCTAATAGCCTGATTCAATGTTTGCTGTTTTGTTGCTATCGTATGAATTCAGTGCATCGTAGGTGTGAAATCTCTCATTTGATCGTAGTTGATGAGCTCTTGATTTGTGGCTCGCGGAGCTGTTACCCAAATCATCACCACATACAAAAGTCACTATGGGATGGCCCAATTGCTATCGTCAACTTATCATCACCTTTTGTACTGCCTCATGTCAACGCACTCCTGTAAGGCATGACCTATCATTCAACCATTCAACGAATTCTAGCATAATATAAAATTCATTCAAAACCCAATAACCTGAAAGACTTGTCAATTTTCCTACCCTATCCTAACCCACTTTATGCTTCCGACTGCGTCGGCTGGATGCTTTAAAATTATGAATGCATATTTCGAACCGAAAATTGCAGTAGCTGTGTTGTTGAGGTTATACCCAATTCTAGAATTCTGTCGAAATTTTCAAGATGCACCATAATGTGACCAAGTTTCATGGGAGAATTAGTTCCCCAAATTCGTCCTCAACCTGGACATCTGGCCCACCGCCTGTCCAGCAGCCGTAAGGCGTCGCCAATTGACCAACACCATCATGTTCAATGACAATCCCTCTACGCCGTAGCTTCGGGAGAGGGGATTGGTAGATACTGTCGATTAAAGTGGAGAGCGTTAGGCCTGTCAGAAGAACAAGTCGCCCATCAGGGCGGAGAATATGAGAGATAGTTGAGGCGATCTTTCTCTGTGACACCTATGTTCCAATATCAAAGGTTTAAGATCGCTGACGCTGTGACGTGAAACGGGAAATACCTCTGAGTGGAATGGGGGATCTACCACTACGACATCTTGGGAGCCACGAAGAGCCTTCATGCGCGGGAATGATAATGGTGCGTCCAGGTCGTAATAAACAAAACTCTTGCCAGCGATAATCGAAAAGCGCCGATCATACTCTAGCAAAAGTGTCGTTTGAGTCGAGAGTGCGGTTTCCTATTGGTTTCGACGGGGTTGGGAATGACTAGTCAAAGCCTGCCGTGGGAAGTCCCTACCTTGAAGGCGACATATCCCGTAGGACAACATACAAACGCGATATGAACATTAGTCGAACAAACTCCCCGGAGAGCTTGGGCTAGCCTCTCTGCGGTGTCTAAAAAGAATTGAAGACGGTAATCCAATATTAAATCAAAGTGATGAACCTTGGGTGTACCAAAATTGACTGAGTTGCCAGTTCTCTCTAGTGAGGGAGGATCATCAAAGTAGTTAGGAGATAAAACACGGCAGCAGAAGTCGAGGACATGGGGGTCATTGTGTTAGGACTAACTTGAACACCGTCTTGAATTTACCAACAGGGAGAGCCTGAAACTGTACCGTTGACGAAGTATCAAGACTTTGCATTGCATTACTCAAGGGGCCAGGACTCGTATGATCTTCAGAGGGCGTCGATGTTGGGGTTTCAGCGAAAGCTTCAATATCGTGGTCTCTTTGCAAGTCAACCAAGTCCGGAGGACAAAAGTTTGCAGTAAGGGACACGATCCTTTCGAAATCTGCTACCTGCTCGTCTAAAAATGAAGTCAGAGCAGTGAGCGTTGAAGGTCGCAAGGTAAGCAAGTCTTCTTCATCCGACTCAACTTTCTCTTGAGGATTCTCCATTGGCGGGTAGCTTAGCGCCTAAGCGCTAAAAAACGTCACGTACGCGTCCTCCATACCTTCGTGCAATGTCAAGCTCGAATGAAGATAACCAACCCAATCGCGGTGGGTACTCGCTAAGCGGAACTGGTTCTGCAGAACCTCTACCTGCCGAATGGGCTCACTCTGCTGGTAGAGGTGCGCGTGGTCACAGTGCTGGCGGTGTGGGAGGCAATGGCTTTTCATCGTCGAACCGGATAGGAAGGATAGGTGGATTGGGTGGAGCGGGTGGAGGTGGCGGAAATAGCTCAAGGTTAGAAGGGCTATATGAAGTTCTGAATGACAATAGCCTATCCTCATATTTACTTCAGCAGTGCTCGCTCCGGAGGCCGCTTTGCAACGTTGCGTGATATCGCTGGATCGACTGCTCCTCCTATGGGTCCAGGAAGCGGAGGTTTAGGGGTGGGGGCACCTGGAGGCGATGATGACGATGATGATACTCCAGATAGCGATGAGAACGATGCAACGGAGAATTGGTATGCTGGCGGAGAACGGAGGTGGGTCGTTTCTGCTGCTTGTCTATTTGAACTTAAACAATCCCATCGAATAAGCGGCATATCCATCGAAAATCCAGACCGTCGCCCAGGAAACAACGTCGTGCGCGACATTCTCCGCAAAGCAGCAGAGTACACTTCTTTTTCATTATCTCTCTTTTTAGTGCTTATTCTTCGTTGAAGAGCCGGGGCAGCGCCACAACCTCCCGCAGCTCCATCTGGACCATTCTCTGGCCCTGCTTACACACTCGGGTCTGACGAAGTGGATTCGTCTTACATTCCCGACCCTAACGCGCCTCAAGGTAAAGCTTTTATCCCTCCGACTGGCAATCTTGGTAGTTCCACCAATCACATCCATCCCCCCGCACTAGGCGACCCTCCTGAAGACCAAGATGTTGCAACTCGACACATCACGTTTTGGCGTGATGGATTTAGCGTAGAAGACGGCCCATTAATGAGATATGATGAGCCGGCCAATTCTCAGTTGTTGGATGAGATTAATACAGGGTATGTAGTTTGCTCCTTCCACTGATCTATGGATGGCGCTTCGCCAGTAAGCGTTGCGCTTTCTAAGCAATTTTTCGTCTTATTAGGCATGCTCCTCCCCAAATCTTGAATGTTCGGATCGGACAGCCCGTTGAACTTCGCGTGACACGCCGCCTTAACGAAGATTATGTTCCCCCACCCAAGCGTCCCATAGGTACCTTTGAAGGGCAGGGACACCGCCTGGGGGCCTCAGTACCTGACGTCATTGGCGCGTCGTCCTCCCTTATCGGTGCTCTCAATCCCTCTGGTATGTACTATGTGTTAGCTACCTGGGTTTGGTCTCAATAATCGCATCAGCCATCCCTGGAGGATTCACAATGGGCTCTAGCACAGGAAGCGTAGAGGGGAGCAATATTCAAGCCCAATTTGAGGTCGATCAGTCGTTGCCTACCACGAGCGTGCAAGTTCGTCTGGCAGATGGAACGAGGTGCGATATAAGCCTGATAATCGTTCATGTAACGTCACGCTCACTGGTTGCGTAGATTGGTTGCCAGGATGAACCTTCATCATACAATCGGTGACATCAGGAATTTCATCAATACGTGAGTCATTTGATTCTGCCATTGCCCTTAATCGATACTCATGGCTTTCTTCACCACTACAGATCGCGGCCTGGTTCATCAACCACCCCTTATACTGTACAAACGACCTTCCCAAATCGCATTCTGGAAGACAACTCACAGACAATCGAACAAGCGGGGCTAAAGAACAGTGTGATAGTACAGAGGCTGATGTGACGACTTGTTGTGACGGCGCTAGAAGCCCTGATGGGCACATCACGTATATTACAATCCAACTGCGAGTTATAACAATCTTCTTGGAAGACCTTAGCACCACAACTTGCTTGTCATTACAGAGCAGTGCAAACCGGTTGTACCCTTGGCCCGAGCACTTTCAAATCGTTTGACCATTGTGCGCTGCGAGAGCAAAACCACTGAAAAATTGTGATTGTCCCTTGATGTTTAATAGAATCACCTCAGCGGGACAAACGCTACAATTCTGTGACAACACCACGAATCTGTAACAAGGTAGAGTCACCAGACCCCTTACATAAGCATGAAGCCCATTTTCTTCAATTGCTACTATCATTACTAGAGAAATTACTAGAGAAATAAAATACAAACTTGGCTGCTACAATATTTTTAATATTACTTGCTGAGACTTTAGAGAAAATCGCAAAACTGAGTGACTAGTAGCAATTTTAAGGCTGAGCTATCCAATAAATAAAATTTATCTAATTTCTGGACGAATTCTAGCAATTTTCATTGTGCAAAGAAATTTGTGCTCACATGATTTTAAGCACACATATTATATAATGTAAATGTGCCAGTTCCTAGTGACCTCTACTGGTGTGGACAAAGCCAGTGTTATCCAGGGTCATGATACAAGTCATGTGACTATCCCACATTGCATGTGGCCCTCTCAACAAGTTTTTCTTATTGTTCTGATAGTATTTATATGACAAGTTTTCTTCTACCTCTTTGTTGTGTCTCTCACATACCTTGCACTCAGTAGGTATTCTTTCCCTTCCTGTCACAGCCATGCTCTGGCCAGCCTCCGGAGTCCTCTGGAAACCCTCCATTATTATTACCCCTGTCCCCTTGCATCATTCTATTATTTCCCCCATCTCCATGTTAACAGAAATTTTTCTTGATAGCTATGAAACACATTTCATCTTATATTAACCATTCCCAATCCCAATCCCCAAAACCCCTAGTACATAAACCCAAATACCCTCCTGTATATTCCTCAGTTCTGATATCAACTTGATACACCCCATTCTCTCACTTACTCTCTTTCTACACCACCCACAACAAGCTCTGGCTCATCCAGGTCATCTGATTACTTGGACATCCCAAAATGCAGGGGCAGAATGCTGAGTCAGTGCAACATATAAATTGAAGCCAAGTCCCTCCAATCTGCCTGGAAGTCCACTGGCATCTCTGCAACCCCAGTATATGCTAAGTGACCCTCTTGAGAAATCACATCATCACCCCCAGAACATCATTTATCATAAGTAACAACCTGCCATTTAACAGTATATCAGAACTACCAGACTCAGTAGCTCAAAATGGTTATCACTTGATCCACCACCCATAACCTACCCTCATGGGCAACCCCCACAGTCCTGGCTTGCAGAGCTAGAAGCATGCCCCCAACTACAAATCCCCCCTTTTGTCATTGTTACCTACATCCAGCAGAAGGTTCTCAACCATCAACAATTTCATGGTTGAAAGACACTTGAACACCCAGACCTTTGGCTAATGACCCTGACCCTCATCCCAACCCCAACCCCAACCCTGATCAAATGTCTGATGACACATTGAACCCTGACTGTCAGGGGACAACCAATTCTCACCAAATTTTACACCTCCAAGACCTTCACATGCTCACAAGTCTGAAGCACGAGAACCTGAGTCCAAAGTCTTGGGTTATAGACCCAAGCCTCTGGTTACAAGTCCAAAGTCTTGGGCCTGTGGTCTGAAACCTCAGACCACCTCGGGGGTATGACCCAAGACCTTGGCCCACCTTGGGATGTGACCCGAACATCCAGCCCAACATCTGGCCTTTGTCAGGGATAAACCACCTTATGGGGATAGAAGTCAGGCAGGGTTGACAGTGCATAGGAGTGCCCCTGGTTGGGTGTTAAGTAGTCATATATAGTTTTTCACTAGTAGTGGGGACCCTTAGACTTTTCTCTTTGGATTTCCCCTCTACTAGGCATCTGCAGGTGCTAGGAGGGTTGCCCTTACACTGACAACCACCCTGGCACCAACCCCATCCTGTCCCCAGAACCTGAAGAAGAAAAAAATGTAGCCAAACAACTGTCCAAGGCCATCACCAAGCTTGCTGATTCTGTTAAATGACAGGTTGTTACTGATAATAAATGATATTCTGGATGCGATGATATGATTTCTAGGGAGGGTCACTTAGCATATACTGAGGTTCTGGAGGTTCTGGTAGACTTCCAGGTGGATTGGAGGGACTTGGCTTCAAATTAAGTGTTGTGCTGACTCAGCATTCTGTCCCTGCATTTTGGGATATCTGAGTGACCGAAGGAGCTGGGGCTCGTTGTAGGTTGTAGTGTAGAGAGAGTGTGTGTGTGTGAGTGAAAGAATGGGGTGTATTAAGTTGATATCAGAACTGAGGAACATGCCAGAGAGTTTCAGGTTTATGTACTGGGGGCTTCAGGGATTGGGTTCAGGGATAGGGATTGGGGATAACTAATAAAATTGAAATGTGTTTTGTAGCTATCAAGAAAGATTTCCAAAACATGGAGTGGGGGTAATAATAAAACAATATCAGGGAAGTAATGATGAAAGGCTTCCAGAGGAGTCTGGGGTTCCAGAGGGTTCCAGAGATTGGCCAGATACATGACTGTCACAGATTCCAAAAACTCTGGAAAAGATGACAGCCCCAAGACAAAGATCCGGGAACTGGATTCTGTCACAATCATACTTCAGGACACTCTATGGTTTTAATCCCAAAAGACAATTCCCAAAGACCTCCAAATATGTTCTTCCAAATAGTGAATCGTTGCCACCTTCACCTTTGGATTCAACAACCCTGTCATTACCGATTCCCCGAAGGGAGAAGAGGTCCTTTTTTATATTGGACCCCCCCACATAATCTGCTGTTTGTTCTCATGGCCCATATCCCGTTTCCACGAATACACTTTATATAAGCCATTCCCACGGTGTCATTACAAGTTGTTTACTTTTCAATGTCCGACTCTAATGACCATATCCTAGTATACATTCTTAATAACCTTGTGGGAAATCAAGTGTATACCTGGGGTCTTGCGACCTGAATGTGGATGCTGGGTTTAGGAATGGTTTGCATAAATAAATAGTGTTTTCCATTTGTGGGTGGATTGCAAAAAGTCAATCTCTCCAGTTTGGATACTTGTGTATCCTGTTGCTTAATAATATAATCATTCACCCAATTCCAATTTTTCTCCTTCTCCTGTCACTCTTTTCTCTTGATCATCAGTGGCTCATATAGGTTGCTTATGTCAGAACCCATCCCCGACCGATTCCTGAGACCTCAGGCCCCCGGGCCCAAGACCCCGACTGTCACGTTTCACCTAATTATACTTCATGTTTGATCTCCTCCCTTCATAACTTATGACCCTGACCTCGGTCATTCGGTCACCGATCTCCAAGCCCTCTCATATATAAATCGCTCATTCATGTACATGATAACCAGTTCTGATATCGACTAAGATACCCCAATACACCTTGCTTAATCTCTATGCTCTTTCGTCCCTTTCGTTAAGGTCATGCCCGAACTTCGGGTGACCTCGGGCCTCGTCCGAAATATGGGACAGGACTCTGAGCTGGCGCAGCACATAAGCTGAAGCCAAGTCCCATTCGACCCACTCGCCGAGCCTTGGCCCCCCTCGGCAACCCAACCCCGAACCTCGGTCGACTCTATATTGAGTCCCAACCTTCACTCTGCCTCCGCTAAGATTCAGTTCTTAACAGCTTATCATTTTACCAAGTTGAGTTGTTAATTTTTTTTATCTGTTCCTGGTTAAAGCAAGAGAGCTGTATTAAGCTAAACCCTTAACCATAATTACTTTGGTGCCATAGGCTATGTGAAATAATGAAAGTCGTTTTCCTATGGCTGTTATTCAGTTTAGAAATAAATAATGAATAACCATGATTTTACCGTGTGTTGTTATCAGAGCAAAGTACTTGGGATCAATAAAAATAAGAAGACATTCTTCTCTAGTTTTCCATATAGCCGAGTCTAGTGGCTAGGTGTGTTAGTTTACAAAGTGAATGCTCAAGCATGTAAATATCAAAATGCATCAACTGCTTCTCCTCGTCTGTAAGCTCATCTTGTACACATGCATACAGATCTGTATATGCATCTGCACAATCTGTAGAAGTGCTGTCTTTTTCAATTAATCCAAGCTGTAGCATCTGTTTGTAAGACCCTCTGCTAATGCTGTGGATGATGTGACCAATTTCACGGGTTGTGGCCTGAGGTATAACTTTTGTATATGAAATATCAATTGCAATGGAGAATGCCGTTAAGGATCCGATCTGCGGAAATACCTTCCCTCTAAGCCATGCTTTATTGTTGAAGCAATAACTCACATTTTATCCTGTCATCCTAAATAATCAAATAGATCAGTAAAACTCGTCATGTCCTTAAGCCAATCAACCCAATCTTGACAACTTTCCCAGTATTTAGGTACATTATCAAGCCCCCGTTGATTGTTTGGTGTTCCAAATGCTGCAGTGTCTGTTAAATACCCTCTCCATTTGTCTTGTTTTTCTTTTACTTCTTCTACATATTTTTGCCATGAAGCCAAGCTGTCAAAGCGGTTGTGATGATTGTCTTCAATGGCTTTTGTGGATATTGTCACCCCCCTGAATAGGAGTGTGCTGAATAACCCACATGGCTTTTTCATGTAGTGTTCTGAATATGGCCCTTCCATGCCCCTCAGAATATGCCGTGACCTGGCTAGTTCCCAGAAAGGCAAAAATTGGTCTGTATTTGTTTTGACAAAGGCAATCAATGGAGGGTCGCTATGATTTGGAAGGGGTTGAGAAGCGATGGGTAGGACATAACGTAGAAATCAGCAGATGTATTGTGTCGCATCTGCTACATTGTCTTTGGGTGGTCTCATAACTGTGCATGCACCAAAAGGGTGCATGACTTCCCCAATCTTGACGAGTAGTCTTCTCTCTTTTGAGTTTTTTTGAGTCAGCTGGTTGTGAGATAATGATTTTTCTAAAGTGATCATATGATCCATGCTGATCCAATTAGATCTGGAAGTTAGAAGGTATGATTTAGGGTGTAAAAACTAATAAGAAATAGAAAGGAAATTTTTTTTATGTATTTTATTTGAATTTATTTGAATTGTTTTGATGCTTTTCTTCAAGTTTGCTTGAGGCGGCTTTTATGTGCCTAAGAGATAATCTAAGCGGTGTGTGAATTCTAGGGCGGGGGATGCGCTGATGTGGGATCAAATGTCAGCGCTTAAGGTTTGCATACAGTGATGCGAGTTGTAGATAGAGATAACTTCAACTTAGCAGTTTTGGGATAAGTACTGAGTCGAATAGATTGCTTGAAATGATGACGAACGGCCAGTGACGATTTTTTAACAAAGCAAACGATGGAGAGATATCAAGCAAACAGATAGAGAATATTCTGAGAGTGTGGAGGTTATACTGCCTTAGATTCTGGAGAAATTTACAAGCATACTTATAGCGAGAGCTAGCTAATAATAGTCCTTTGTGTTTCCAAGAAGAATATTGGGGTGATGGAGCGGTTCTGGGGTTGCAGTCTACATGAGGGACAAAATGCACAAAATAGTACTAAAGACATGTTTAAAACTTCTGAAACAGATCATGGTGTGGTAGGAAATGTGGATCATGTGTTTCACTACTATACTGAGCCAAAAGAACAAGAAAAAACATTGAGAAAAATCCTGAAACTCCATTTCGAAGCTCTGGGCGCTTGTTTAAATGAAATCAAAGCGATGATGTGTTCGCCTTGGGTTTGATACCTAAAGCCTGCACGCAACGGTCCTTTCCTCAGACGGTATCTTGTGCAGTCGTTCGAGGGACACAGCCGTTGTGTATATCGTTGATTAGTAAGTCAATTTGTCGTATGTCTTCTTCTCAAAGGATTGGGGTCAGGGATGGGAATATTGTAACAGTGATGGTCGTTAGATGACTATAACTGTGTCAGTATCCAAACCTAATTCTCTTCTCTGTATAAAAAGACGTCAGACGATTCCTTGGCTTCTTCTCTGCCTTATAATTGAAGAAGGGGATTGGTGATTGGAATACTGCACTTGATAATAGTCGTCTGATGGCTATTACAATTTTAGTATCCTGTCACAATTCCAATACTTAATGCTGGCAGTAGGTGATGTCAATAGATATGACGAGTCTTGTGACTGTGACCGTGACCGTGACGTATGTGACCGTGACCGTGACGTGTGACCGTGACGTAGTCTAGAATGTTCTAGACTATTCTTGAACTTGGACTTGAGCGTTGACTTGAAACTTGACTTGTTGAACTTGAACTTGAACTTGAACTTGTTGACTTGTTGAACTTGAACTTGAACTTGAACTTGTTATTTTACAGAGAGAGGCAGAAGCCTTTATATACATGTCTACAGCAACGATGCAAAGACGATGCAAAACGATGCGATAGAGGTGCTTGG
>QMFG01003304.1:0-10312 GCA_003314545.1 Ramaria sp. MG151
ATTGATCATTTCACTAAACACTTCATGGAGTGATTCCTGAACTGGATTGGGTGACCGGATCAAATGTGTGTGAAGTATTGAGGCAAGGGTGATTTGGGATTCGGAAAATCCATTCGGAAGGACTGGTTCGGAAGGATAATGATATAGCCAAGGTGTCCATATTGTGATCGTGACACCTTTATCTCTTCGGAACAATGCATTTTGTTCGCAAACATTCCGAAAGCCATTCGCTTTTACTGTAGGATTTCTATTCACCATTCAAAAACCATTCTATTATCATTAGGAACATTTCCGAAAAGATTTACTAACACAATATTCATCCACAACCTTTATCACTGTTATTCAGATTCTGATACCTTTGTCTTGATTCTGGTTATGACATCATCTGCAGATGTGAGTGATGTCCCTGAGGTGGTAAGGAAGCTGATCATGTTTTCCTTGAGTGCTTCATGTTCGCCATCAAGAGCCTGAAGAAGAAAGACTATCGTCCAGTCCTCACGAGTAGGGGCATCGTCATCATAGATTGTCGCAATGTGATCCTTAATCTCGGTAATTGTGGAGGTGAATGTAGATGGATCTGTGAATCAGGAGGGGAGAATAGCCTGGAGAGCACCGAGTTTGGTTGCTATGCCTCCTTGGTGCGTCTTTTTCTTTAGGTATTCCCAGGCATCTTTTGCGGTCTTCTGTGCTTCAACACTATCTATGAGGGAAGCGTCAATGAGTTGGCAGAGTGCTCCTATGACACGCTCATTTTTGTCCAGCCATTCTTCTCTTTCGGTAGTGTTGGAAGGTTCCGTTGTGTGTCGACCCTCAATCAAGCCCCATAGGCCGTTGTATTTCAGGGCCGCCCTACACTTCCTTGACCAATTTGGCCAGCCTCCTTCTGTGAGTTTTCCAATGGTCTTCTCATTGAGTTTAAAATCAGCCATGTTTTAGGAACTTGGTTTTTTTTTTTTTTCACACAATCTGGAATTTTTTTTTAGAGCGCGGACGGGATGCCCATAACCTATTGGAGTCTAGAAAGTGATCTCAGTCGTTGTAAGTAACGGACTGATAGTATAAATACCTAGACAGTAATCTAAAATATATACATGAGTATGTAGTAAGAAATAATAATGTGGTCTCACCTCAGTTGTTGTAAGTAACGGACTGAGGGAATGAGAATGAAATGTCAAGGTAATATATACTACATGGATTGTGGCCGCGCAGTCAGTGGATGTACAATGAAGGAAATTCTCCAACTTCAACAATCTTTGCCTCTACTTCTACGTGCTCAGTACGATTAGCAATGAGGCGATGGACAAAGTCTGCAACCTCGCGGATAAACTCATCCAAGGGCTCCACATTTAGAATGGAATGCTCTAGGGGTGGCTTCACGCCCGGTGGTCGCACTAGACTAGCTTGCGTATGGGAAGGACCTTGAATATGAGCATACGGTTGTGGACGTGGGGGGAGTGAAGATGTAGGCGCAACTGCGGATGGAGATTATGCTCTAGCATAACCATTCGGCGCTGAAGGCAAGTAATGTCTTCGTTTCTGTGGGGCTATCTCCTGTTCGTCCGAACTAGAATCATGACGACGACGGGGAACGAAGTCATCCTCCTCTTCGGACTCTTCGTCCTCGTCGTCCTCGTGATCTATTGGTCTTGCAAGCTCGACCATCTGCTGGAACCTATGATAGTACAGAACATTCCCACGATGGTGACTTATGCGCACGTGACATCGTACTCTCACACTCGCACTCATAATCTTCAAAGACCTTTAGTTGCATATTTTTGCATCCTTCCACATTCTCACCCTAGCATCTTCTTTGGTTGTTGCTCCAGCTGCATGTATATTACTCCCTTTGACTTGAGCATGGCCTAGGGTTCTGTCCAGGCCGTGCAAGAAAGCGGCGGCGACCGCAATAGATTGTATCCTCGCCAACATCATTCACGAGCTCTTACATACTTTACAAGGACTCTCCACCGATATGCTTTCTCTAATACATGCTTTAATCGTCTGCATCCAAGGAGATGATCAGGCGCTATGTAGTCAGGGTTGTGCATATGCAATTTGGGTGTCATCCAAGAAATGATTACTGTCATCTACTCCACTTATCATCTGAGGCTTATAGAATTAGTAAGGAGTTTTACAGATAGCCTGTGTCAGCAAACACCTCACTAATTCGTGCTAGATAATAGTGTGGACGTTGCCTGGCTCCCGGGCAGATTCACCGCACCAATCTGACCACGCGCATCAAGGAAACACATCAAGGAAAAGATGTCGCTTTGCCCCAAGGAACGATCAGCCCAGGGAAGGTACGGGATTTCAGGAGTGAGTTCTTCTTTCCCCGGTTTGGCTTTTGGGAATTTAGTGACGGTTATGCGTTGGATGCCCTCTGGGAATAATAAAGCGACGAGATTCTGCTTTGGCCTGCCGCCGAGACTCGGACTCTCTGCAGTCGTGTGACTCGACTCTTATCTGCAAAATATATATCAGATGAACGGTAAACCGAGACGGATCAGGGTTAGATAAGCACATGGAAAGTGATCCTGTCTCAGCATCTTACACCACGGCCCATATTGTATTTGGCCCCTTTGCGGGGACTGAGGCATGCCTGGTTCCCAATGGAACGTCAACAGTATGATAGGTTCTTGAAGGTTTCCCCTGCACCCCATCTTTTTCTCAACGCGTCTATTTCAGCCGGTAATGAAACGCGCTCCCCACCCTTGGAAGCGTCCCGCTGAATGGCATTCCTGTTCGCCTTTGCAGGTGCTGGCGGGGGGCTCGTCGCCAGCGTTGCAACGTGCCCCCTGGACGTTATCAAGACCAAACTACAGGCTCAGACCATTGCCCGGGGCCATGTAGGCTATCTGGGGGTGCTCGGTGAGTGTCAACCTCAGTACACCAAATAGAGCGTAACCATGATTGTGCATTTCTCAGGTACATTGAAGACAATCCTCAAGCACGATGGGTTACGTGGTCTGTACCGCGGTCTAGGTCCGACAATACTCGGTTATCTTCCAACCTGGGCTATATACTTTGCAGTATACGATGGAATCAAGACCAAGTTTGGGGAAACACCTCTCGGAAGCACTCAACCTCGTCGCAGTATCTATCCTGCAGCACAGCCAAAGGGGTACCAGCCAACTATGCGAGATCACCCGTGGTCACTCCATATTCTGTCTGCAATGTCTGCGGGTGCTTGCAGCACCATCTGTACAAATCCCCTGTGGGTCATAAAGACACGCTTCATGGTTTGGCCCCATCTCTTCTGTTTCGTAACACATTCATCTGAAACTGGCGCCAGACCCAGCCCCCAACCGAAAACAGATACCGTCATACCCTCGATGCTTTCATCACCATATACCGTTCCGAAGGCCCTCGTGCATTCTATCGCGGTCTTCTCCCCAGCCTGCTCGGCATAGCACATGTTGCCGTACAATTTCCTCTCTACGAGCAACTTCGTGCATGGGCCCGTTAGTCCCTTCGTTTACTTCCGTACTTGATCGTGTTTTTTTTGATGGTGATGGTACCAGAATCGACGTCTTCTGCGCCTTTAACGACCAGCACCATTCTCTTATGCTCTGCTGTTTCAAAGATGACGGCGTCAATTGCGACATACCCACACGAAGTCGTCCGCACACGTCTTCAAATACAACGGCGGTTTCTCCCGGACAACAGCGCCGTCGTCAAATCGAGAGAGACAAAGAGATACAAGGGTCTTGTTCATGCGGCTCGACGGATCGTGCGCGAAGAAGGGTGGCGAGGGTTGTACAAGGGTTTATCCATCAACCTCTTTCGGACTGTGCCGAACAGCGCCGTGACCATGCTAACGTTCGTCTCTTTGCCTTATTGGAGACAGCCAGCGCTGATTCTGGACTTGTAGTTACGAGATGCTCATGCGACATCTAACCTCGGTTGATGACTGATTAATTCTTGCGCGCGCTTGTTTCTAGATCTTTTCACATCTTGCGCAACTGGAGGAGCCTGAGGCCTCTCACATAGACTGTAGGGAATATGGGGTGATACATCATTTGCTTGTCCTTCATGTTTTTTTCCTATCCCATTT
This sequence comes from Ramaria sp. MG151, assembly GCA_003314545.1. Taxonomy (NCBI): domain Eukaryota; kingdom Fungi; phylum Basidiomycota; class Agaricomycetes; order Gomphales; family Gomphaceae; genus Ramaria; species Ramaria sp. MG151. Next base: position 4,055 of record QMFG01003304.1, read on the forward strand.
CCATTTCCTTGTCGCACATCTATATGACACGAAGTCTAGTCATGCAGCGACTCACCATTGTAATATCTATAACACCTAATAAGAAGTTCAGTCTGCAACCATGTAGGGATGTGCTGAACATTTCATCACATTGTGGAGAAAGTATCAATAGGACAACTGAATAGTATGGGGGGTTAAAAGTCGAAGGAAACAATGGATGTATAAGGAAATAAAAACAAGTCGTGCTGATGTAAGGCTAAACGTTCGAGGCGACAACTAGAAATGCACTCCCTCGACAACGGACAACCCTAACCGTGGGGTAAAGTGTACTGATAGGGGGGGTAAAGGAAGACGATGGATAACACGGTGGGGTGGCAAACGTTCGTCGTAGAGGTGGTATAATCTCAACCGGAAAAAAAATGTGATAAAAGATCAGAAAGAGTAAGCCGAATAGCATGGGCAAGGTGAGGAGGGGATAAATGCATGCGACTTGCTGTTTAATCCAAACGGATGAAAACCTAATGTAACCCAAAAGACATATAGAACAAAAGAGGGGTGGAACACACGGCGAAAAACTGGCCTGTATTCGTTTAAGGATTTCCTCAATGTATCGCATCGCCCGCATCGCTGAGCGTCTCGACTCTTACGCCGCGCGAGGAGCTCACGCTTCTAATGTCTCGACCTTCCTCGGCAAGTTCTCGGTTGAGAACGTCGGCTTCCTTGTGTTCAGGGCTTTCGCCTTCCTCCATAGGACGGTCTGCAAAGTCAGGTTTACGCATAACATTTCGGAATGCCGCAGCCATTGCGGCCGCATCAACGGCGGAAAACGGACCTCCGGCGGAATCTGCGCGGGAGACTGTCGATGCGCCGTCAGACGAGACAACGTTGTGCCGGGCTGCGATCGTGGGTAAAGGACCAAGGCCGCTCTCAATTGAATGGGGTTCACCGTGAGCGCTGCTACTCCCGGGCGCTACACCTGTCGGCGAATGCGCGTCGACATTAGCCATCATGGGAGACTCAGATCCAATCGAGTTACGACGACCTAATAAATAACGAGGATTTTTCTTCCGAGTGTGAGCCTTCCGGATTAGAAACCAAAAACCGAAGAGGAAGAAGACAAAGGCGAGGAAACCGAAGACTGCGAGAAGAGCAATCGCCCAGTGAGGCAAATTGTTCGAAGAGTTGGAGCTGTTTTGCAGAGCTCCATTCGAGGTTGGGACACCCTTTGAAGGCGATGCAGTGGAGGCAGTAAGTGCGGATTTACTCGATGCGACAGACGCTTCGGAGGCGGATGCTGCAGACGCAGATGCCGCAGACGCAGACGCAACTGAAGCAGCAGACTGCGAGCTCAATATAGAACTAGGAAAGTCCGTCTCTAATGAGGAGTTAGACGTAATCCATTGTGAAAGATGAATATATAGTCACGTGTAGCAGTGAATGTGGTTTGTGGTGGTTGGCTGAGCGAGTTTGCTCCACTTGCGACCAATACGAAGAAAAACGTCTGAGTCAAGTTCTTGCCAGGTGTGAAGGTTGCTCCCTTTGCGCCCCACCATGTATCGTTCGGTGTAAGAGCGATATGACCAAAACCGTAGGTAAGATTGGACCACGTATTGACAGGCTGGTCGGAGTCGCCATGATAAAGATAGACATCGACAAGATTCGACTGAGAAAACTGAGGTAGCATCGTATTCCCTAGATGTAGGAAATGAACTGATAGCCAAAGAAAAATATACCTGGCTGCAATACTCACATACAAACCGTGTGTCTATGTCTTGCACAACAATGGAGTTAGCAGCCGGAAAACACGATATCACATCGTTAGAGACGATTCCGCAGTCTAATATAGACACAAATGAGGATAAACAGAAGGGAATGGTCAAAGAAGAACGCACTGTTGCTGTTCACACTTGCTGCAGGGAATGCCTGACGAACATGGTGCGTCTGCCGTGAAGGCCGTGATTCGTCCAAATCCAACTTGCGTTTTCTTTTTGAGGGTACAAGATGTGGAGTAGATTGTGGCCACGCATTTCCAGAATCTGGACGAGTGGCCATAGCGTGAGGGGAGGGGAGGGGAGGGTAACGATATGGAGGTCGATGATGAGGCTGAAGCCTGAATGTGGGAGTTTGCGGAGCCACAGTTGATTTGACTTCAGTTTAGGCCCGCGCCCGCACTGCGTCGCGCTGAGGGCGTGCAGCCTAGTATGAAGGAAATGCACTATTTAGTTTATTGTAGGGTTAAACGAGGGTGATGGTCGTCGACGACACTATAGATGAAGGCGGTAACGAAATCCGCTGCCACACATGTCAACCCCAGACTCCGGCCGGCTAGAAAAGCTCAGTCCCCGATTTGCCTGCAGCCCCTGGCTTTCCTTTTGACTCATGTATGTAAGTAGCCAATGCTCTCATTACCTCAAGCCAGCTCTAGCTCTTACAAGGAGGCAACGAATCCCCCACTTCATCCATCGTATTCCTGGCCATTACTCATCTCAGCCGGAGATCCGACAATCCCTGCTCACATGCCACGACACCACCATGATCATTCCTTCATCTCCTGCCAATGACAATGCACCACGAGAGACACCGCCGGCATCATACTTTATATAAGTTGCCTCGCAAATTCCTCGCCCAATTTCTCATGAGCAACCCCAAAATATTCGCAGAGGCAACCCAGCCTTCCAATCATTCACTATCCACATAAAGAGGTCCACAGCCCTCCCGCTGATTGGAATGTCCCGGTTCAACCAATGGATAGGTAAAGATGGGGTTGTCGTGTGATCAGCTGCCAACAGCAATATCATGGGACTGATACGTACAAGTCGAGCTATCGACAATGGATACGTATCGGCGACTTCTGTTTACTCGTTTTGTGCGGTCGAGTAAACAAGCATGCTGAAAACCCTCAGGTGGTACCAGAAGCCACTCGTTCAGCCCTATCCGATTAGACTGTCTACATGCCACCCCACTGCAGAAAGCAGGATCCAGGTCGAAGAAATCAACAATTAACAAAGACGCTTACAGTACTCGATCCTCGCTTCACCTATGGCTAATCATATTTAACAATTTGCGACATTCATTCATATCGACTGTCGGGAAACTGTCTGGTCAGGAAAGGTTATCCCCACGACATATCGACGGAGTTGTACCTGTTTGTAGTAGATCTACCGGAGACCCCGTGTTACTTGTCATGAGGATGTAATATTCAATAATTACTACTAAGCTATATTGTTCTTATGAATCGCATATGTTAACCACCCAATTCTGAACCAATTTGCCCCAATCCAGCCAACATGCATCAAGCGCCCTGACTTCAATGGTATGAAGATATATATATCTATATACTATGTGTACTATATACCCCCGTCCCTTCTCCTCTACACTCTCATACTAAATTTTCTCTTTCTTACCCCAGATATCTCCTCTGGAGTGGGGTTTTTCTGTCCTGGCTTTGCCAAGGGTATCTGGGGTGTACATGGGTGGCTGTTAAGTCTCATTCTAGTTACAGTTCCAGAACTCATAATCCCAAAGACTCAGAAAAGCCCTATGCTATTTTCCACCCTTTGCTTTTGATTATTAGTTCATCAACCTTATTTCTACATCCATGAATTCTAGTCATCAATTCCTATCTCATTATTCCCATGTACTTGGTCCTCAGTCCTGCTATTAACTCATGTATTAATCAAAGTACTGAACCTTGACTATTGTATACATTCCTGTAATTCCAGATCCTCATAACTAATACAAAATCAGAGACAGAAAACTAAGCTGGTACAGCACATAAATTGTAGCCAAATTGTTGATAGCAAATGCTCTGAACTCTTCTGTGTCTTCAAATTCTCAAGTCAAACTTTGCTCCCAAGCAACAATCTTTGGGTATGACAACTGGGCACTTCCAAAGGTCTCATCCAATGCCTTCAGTAGATGGTTGAGTTCCAACCCATGCTTCAAACTCTTTGTCACCTCTGAGTTCTGAAGTTTGAACTTCAGCATACTCAATGCATAGAGTCCAAGGTCTGAATGCTCCTGATCAATGATCTTTGGATTGGAGGTCCAAGGCAATCCAAGCATCCAGCCTCTGTCAGGATAAAGGGTCTCATGGGGATAGCATTTGGACAGGTTAACATTACATAAAGCCATCCCTGGTTCAGCACTAGACAGTTGTATATAGTAGCCTCACTAGTAGTGGAATCCTTAGACTTTCTTCTTTGGATTTCCCCTCTACTAGACACTTGTGGGTGCTGCAAGGTCACCCTTACACAAATGGTATCTGATCTGCCCAGAACCTGCCAACATTCCACTCTCCAAACCCAAACTCAACTCCTTGAACCAATCTCTAACAGTATCCCCCTCCCAACTCAGACTCAAGATTGGAGTATCCATGATACTTCTTTGGAACCTATATTTAAGGTATAGACTTTGCTTTGCCTAGTTATGATAACCAGCAGGGTATCAAGTGCAAGGTTCATATCAGAGCTTTTTGCTAGAGAGACTAGATTTATCCCCAGGATCACAGTCTCAGCAATATTAGAGCAGTTACCATTTAAGCACCACTGGCAGCAAATCCCTGTAAGACTGGCCTTTGCAATGACTATAACAATAGCTTTGTAAATGTTTTGGTATGAACAATTTGTGTTACATTGTCAGGAGCTATACATTTCCAGGGTTTAGGAGAAGAGGAGAAAACAAGCAATATTGTATACATATGTAGGGAATAAGGGACTGATAGCAACTCAGGTTATTTGTGCACAGTGGAAGTGAGAGGTTTCAAGGAAGTCAGTCTAGTGAATTAACCCCTCGGTGATGCTCAAACATTATTGTATTGCATTGAAAACTACCTTAAACTAGAAAATTGTGAGAGATAAAACTACAATATGGCTCATCTCAGTGATGATCAAACAATGAGGAGGGGGTGTGGGATGTGACTGTGCATGTCACTGGAGACATAGGAATGTTTTGCCTCCAGGAAAACTCTGTGAAAAAACTTATAAAGTGCCTCTAGTATTCTGAACTGGAGAATCATACAACCTTAATTTTTTCTAGGGTTTGCCCAGAGTTTTCTGCGAGAAAACTATGATCAACATCACAGCCTCAAAGAAAACGTTGGAAAACTTGAAGTATGTTGTCCTGGTTGATATACATTTCAACCACGTTCTCAAGGTTTCTTCGGTTCCTGATGGGAAAACATGTACCTTGTTCCTGGCCTATGACATCAGATGACGATTTTTGAAACTCCGCTTAACTATCACTGAGAAGGTGGAGTGGGAACGTGAGTCTTGTCCCTGCCTATGACATCAGATGTCAAAACCTGGAACTCCGACCGCGCGCATTGAGCGGAAGCATTCCTACAAATAACAGGAAAAACATCCCTTTTTTTAAATAAAAAAAAAGACTTAAGATGGAAAGATTCGAAGTAAACCAAAGATTGAATGAGTCGGAACTAGAAGGTAAAAGAAATATAAAGAATATATTGGGATTGACCTTTAGCGCATATTTGCACCCAACAATATAGGAAAGTATTACTTAGAGCCTTGAATGTAGATACAATAGAGTCAGTGGGAAACAATGGAATAGTGTAAAAGCAAGACAATAAGAGACACACCAAGTGCAGCAAGACTTTTGTGAGGGTAAATTGCTAGCTGACAATGGAAGAAATCAAGTCAAACTAATAGTACTAGTGCAAATAGTTCCTCAGAGATCAAGCAGTGAAAGCATTGCACCAGTGCCACAGATCTCTACCTGGGCACCTATTACACAAGCTTCAGCAAGATAAACACTATATAGCAAAGAAGGTAAGCTCTGGAGGAGACAGGTGAATAAATGGAGAAGTATGACAGCTTTACCCGTTGCAACGAAGCCTAGCGCAGCGCCAGGGTCTTTGATTAATAAATAAGCGTATTATTTAATTTAGACCAGATTGTAAGTTAATGCACTCTAAACATCATCAAGAACACAGTCCAATCACTTCACGCAGAAGGTTCTTAACTTCCTTTTTCTGAACACCCTGCTCACCACATCCTCCTGGTTGCAGCTTCGAGCCCAGGATATCCTTCACTTGTAATACTTGCACAAAAGAGGATAACTGAGTCCAATGGGGCGAGAGATGCAAGAATAGTGCTAGCGACGCGGTGAGACGGTGCACTTGGTGCAATCAATTAAAGGTGGGTTCTGTGGCCAAATAACGTAATGATACTTACCGACTTCTTCACTTTGCTTCTCCCTCCCAAGCGCTTCTACCACGGCGCTGATGATCTCGATTTCCCAGTCTCCTTTGGCCTCATTCCC
>QMFG01003307.1:0-12594 GCA_003314545.1 Ramaria sp. MG151
GAAGTGGGATGCATTGGAGTGTAGTGGAGTTCTGGACATGTTGGGGGGGATTAAATGCCTTAATTTGAGTTCTCATGAAAGATAACTTTACCATAGTAACCATCTATCAAGGGTTGCATGTTATATAATAGATGGAGTGTCAGATTCTGATTGTTCTGATACCATTTCACAAAACTGAGTCAATAGGCCCTTGATTTGAATTGCCCATATCTTCATCACCCCTGATCAGAATTATATAATTTTTAATGGTTGCATAGCCCTGATCAGATTCGTTCTTTGATTTACCAACACTTTTTCATATATGTTTTACATTCAAAGCTATTCAATAAATACTCTAAAAGCACCAAACATTGACTCAGTTTTGTGAGTCACTGTAGCTTAGCTGAGTTTGAAAAGAACCTCAACATGTTTCTGCCTGATACTTCCATGTGCAAGGTCAGGTACTACCTCTGCAGGTAGCCAGCTGCATTAGAAGTTGCAACAGGCGCTTGCTTGATATCTAAGCAAGATTGAATACTGATATGGGGGAAGCACTGGTGTGTCAGCACCTAATGTTCATGTACAGCAACGTGAACAATTTGATAGAGATAATAGTGCAACTTAATGAAATCGAGATAACACTTGAGCAGGACAGATATCTCCAATTGATAGTGAATGGCCGGTGGCAATTTGCAGTCAAAAAGATAGTGATAGAGAAATCAAGCAAACTAAGAGATAATGAGAGTAGGTCTGTGGAGATTTTACTACCTTGATTTTTGACAAGAAATACAAGCCTATCTAGAAGATATTGTAGCTAGGAAGTATGCCTTGTGGGTGAGAGAGAAATTGGGGGAGTGGAACAGATCTAGGATGTCTAACTACATGAGGCAATCATCTAGCTATAACAAGACTAATTACTTTTAATAGCTTTGAAACTGATCTTCAGAAATACAAATCAAACAATCAACATAATTTTTCTGTGTAGAAAGAACAAGAAAAAAGAAGAAGAAAACTTCTAAAACCCCATGTGCATGTGCAGGTGCTTCTCCAAAATGAAATCAAAGCCTCTGAAGCTTTGGTCACAGATTGGTGCCCCTATATTCAGATAGGAATTGATTGTTGAGTTCCTAATGTGTTTTTATTGACGTTTCAAGTCCATGAGTGTGCCAATCGGTAGTATAACGAGTGCAAATGTGTGAGGGGGTGTTTATGTGACCATTTGCATGTCTTTGGGTTTGTTGCCATTCCTTTGGTCCAATCTAAAAATAAACAGAAATAATTCTAAGGTTTTTAGCCTTGAATTGTGTCCAAGAAGTTTTGTTTTTCTATTTTATTTTCTCTTATTGAGCCTGTCTCACATGTGATTATGTAAGCATTCATTTGAATAAATAATACAGTCTTCAATTGTCAAACTTTTTGTATTTCCATACCTCCTCCAAGGTTATGGGAATGCCTAAGAGGCTGATAAAGCTTAGAGATTTCAAAATCAAGTCATTGCAGTCACCAGCCCGCCAGCCTGAGTGATCCAAATATGGAGACACCACAGTACACGTGTCTGCCATGTAATCTGTCACCGTTCGCACTGATGGCACATGATTGAACATAGTTGCAGTGTATTTTGTGTGTAAAAGAAGGGGAATGGTATGCCATGTTGCAACTTCTAATGCAGCTGGCTACCTGCAGAGGCAGTAACCGGCCTTGCGCATGGAAGTATCAGGTAGAAATGTGTTAAGGTTCTATTCAAACTCAGCTAAGCTACTATACTAGTTACTAATAAGTAGCTTCTACCGCTTGTAGTAATCTATAATACCAACATGCCATCCTTCCGATCCTTGAAGCAGCTCAGAGCCAAATCTAGGACTTGATTCTTACAGTAAATACATCAGGGGTACCCTTGGGCTGCTCCTCCATGGTATAATTCCTTCTTTGAGTTGTCGTGGATTGCCCGGAATTCAAATGATGTCAAGTCACCCACTGTCTAGCGGTCTGGGCAACATCTTTCTTCACCACATGTACAGCCTATACAGACAAGTGTTGATTCATACAACAACTGAATGAAAGGTCCTTGATGTAATCAATATACCATATGCTACGGTCCCAGTTCCAGTGTAAGATGAGATGTAGCCCTATCAATGAAATGGGGGGGAGCGGTTGAGGTATGTCTTTTATCTCTTTATACTTCTCTTGACTTCTACCAGTTAACTTGATGTTTTCTTCTACTCATGATTTCTTCTTTCTGACACTGATAAGAGTGAGAGAGGAGTGATGATATTGTCCTTGGGAATAGCCCCACTTATGTACAAGAGAGAACAAAGCGTCGGGAAGTGTAAATCAGACAGCGGATAGTGAAAAGTAGACCAGACAATGTGTAAGCTACCAAAGTGCCAAAGCATCGGGAAAGGTAGGAAGAGTAAAGCAGATGGTGGACAGTGAAAAGTGGACCAAATGACACATAAACTACCAAAGCACCAAAGTGCCAAGCCTAACTATGGTTTAGCTAATTATGTGACAAGACCATTTGAGAAGAAAGAAACAAAATAGAAGTGAAATCTATAACTAGAGAGCGGAGCTCTCTTATACCGGAACTCAGCACATGGGTGTAAGGGTATGGTAGATCTGGTTGCCTACCATATTGATGGAGCCTCTTGCCAATTGCAGAGAGAAAACACGAATTCTGCGTTTCCATCACAGAAGGTCTTTGCCATGGATGTGTTCTCTGTGAAACTGATCTGATGACCATCATTACTAAGCACAACGGAACCATGATTGAAGACATGGATGGATATTTGACAATCACATTCAGGTTTGAATTGGGTTCATCGTGATCTCTGGCCTGGTTGATTGCTTTGCACAGTCAAAGCTCACCAGTGCTATCACGTCCTTCTAGAGAAATGGGTAATGTGTTGCCTCTTTACCTCTGAGTCCTGTACAGCCCACACTGTTGGTTTAAGTTTGCATAATACATTGTTGTGGATGGTTTGGTCATGTAGGCTCCACTTGTATCTATGTGGCTTGTTCTTACTATACATCTGCCGTCAGTGTCCATGTCCATGTACGTGTCTGTGTTTGAGACTTTCTGAGTCTCCACTCTTTCTCTATAACATCCAACACACACATGAATAGAAGTGAATCTTCCGACTGAGTCACTGGAAATGCCTGTTCCATATCAGCATGACAACACAATCTAGGCTCATTACACTGGTATCTTCTCTTTCGCGCTCGGTTCGTTTCTGATAGACATCATCCGTCCGCAACATTCTGAGCCTCAAACCCGTGCCAAAAAAAAACAGCTATTTTAGCTTTACTCCGCGACATCACCAATCACATCGGGGGCTCCCACTGGTGCTACAGCCAATCCCCTGGATACAAACAGCCTTCATCGCTTCAATACTCAGTTCTCATCACAGTTCATTTGCTGACTGACAGAGCCTTGTGGAACTCAGCAGAGGCACGCCGCCACCAATCTTGGCACGTTCTTGTCGTTGCCGACGTTACGGTTAAACGACGATTCGGGCCTTCCCCGCCCGTCCGAGTGATGCGACGACGCTATAGTCACAACGGAACAATTGATGACACTGTATACGTGTGCCCTCTATGTATTTGGATGGTTTTTATACTTTTCAGCGAGGTCATGGTGGTCGCTTTCCGCGTTGGGTCGAGTTAAGAGCTCAACCGCCCGTCATCTAACTATCTCTACCTCTTTTGGGAGCGTGCCCAGCCAAGTCCGAAGTCTCGACCCTCTGGCCCGAAACCTCGGACCACCCGAAGAATTATGTATGCAAACCCAAATGTACACAACGGCTCAAGTAGCAACGGTCGATGCTTCTACATCCTGTGAGGTGAAATGCAGCATGGATTCCATCACACTCACCGTGTGGCCATCAGGTGGCACTGGGAGATGATGCTGTACATGTCTGGCGTCTGTAATTGCACTATGCATGGCTAGTAGAGTATATATAAATGTGTCTTGTGTGGCCTGATACTCTAGCCTCAGATTGCTACTAGAACATCAAGTCACTCGTGGACCTCATACCAACTCTGCCGTTATGTCGTCTCAGCAAGACGTCTCAGCTTTCATCCAGGCGCGATTAGACACGTAAGTGATCCATGTTAACTGCTGTTCGGATTCTCACCCCTCAACTCAGTGTGACAACACACTATTTTCTCATTGCTGCTACCGGTAAGCATACATGACGCATTTAATGCTATGGGATTCATGCGTTTTTCAATAGTGCTGTTCATGTTTGATACCGTGCTCACTATACCATCGGAGGTCAAGTGCATTTGGCGCAAGAAATGCAGACTAGGCTCCTCCCTCTATGTCCTGGCCCGCTTCCCTTCCCTGGCAGTCTTTCTCATTGAGATATATCTCAATCTTTTTGTCATTTCACTTCCGGTGAGTGGACATAAATTTCTTATCTGTGACATCTGTGTTTACTACCTGCACTTCTAGTATTTGCTTTACCCTTTCTCATTCGAAGAAATAATACTCATATCGATCAAGGACATGTAATACCTTGATTTACTTGCCTTCAGCCCTGGTATTTTTATCTTTTATTGGAGTACAGGGTGGGAAGTTTTGATATTCCTCAACAAAATGGAGCCAAGTCAAATGGCTCATCCATGTCTTCTGCTTGCAAGGACATATGCCATCTCCCATCAGAGCCGAATAGTTTTTGGAATTCTTGCCCTTCTGATGGTTGGTAATCTGACAACTCGAGTGGTATGTCACACATATAGACCATTGTAAAAGTTATGAATGATGGCATATTATAGCTTTGGACCATTGCCATCAATTGCTCCCCCACTAGTAGATGCCTGAATGCACAATCTTTTGTAGGTATCAACCAGAACTGTCTTTCCAACTCTTCCTGATTGGTTTTCCGGGCGTAAGGGACTTGCCTTCCTATTTTTATTTTTCTCTGATGCTCTCAATCAAGTTTTAACTCTGGGTGAGGTCATCACAATCGTTTTTGACACGGCAGTTTTTTTTTTTTGTTTCTTTGACTGCTCTGGAAATATTAGCAATCTTGAGATTTCACAAAGGGGTCAAGCCTCTAAGTAAGAAATCACTCACTAGTTTACTGATTCGTCAGGGTATGCCTATTTCCTTGCTGGTGGTCGAAGTATCTCTGATTTCAAATAAGGCCTGATCAGATTTGGGTAATAATTCATATCTGCTACCTTTTATATGTCTGATTCCTGTCCAGATTCGTCCTAACGGTTACTCTCACTGACACCATCGCCAACAGGGTATTGTCACTGTTTTAATTATATCAACCGTTAATTAATGTTCTATTACATTTCAGGTCTTGAGAGTGAGTGCTTGGTATAAATGATTGCACACAAGGTTCACCTTAACTTCTCTTGTTACAAATAGCCAAGCCTTGCAGGAGTTATTACCCCCCTTCAAAATTGGTTAATATCTCCCACTTTGCTAGTGAAAGCACAGTTCAGCTAACAATACAATATAGCTTGTCTGCAATTATAGCCTGTCACTTCCACCTCACTCTCCAAGAGAGGAACCAGCACTCTCAAAGCTGTGCTGGTTCCTCTTCCTGGATGATCACCAGTGTTCATTAATAAGAAAATGAATGGAAATGTTTATTTATTTGACTTGTATTTTGTTTGAGCTTTAATTGAATTTTATTGAAAGTTACGCAAAGCGAGCTTTAGGCGCTTGTTCAATAATCTAAGCGGAGTTGTATTGAGAGGCGGGGGATGCGCTAATGCGGGAGCAAAGTGTCAGTGCTAAAAGTTTGCATACACTGACATGACACTTGTAACAGAGATAAGAGCTCAAACTTAATGAATTTGAGATAGCTATTGAGTTGAATAGATCACTTGAATTGAAAGCAAATGGCCGGTGATGATTTGCTAACAAAGAGACGGTTGTAGAGAGATCAAGCAAGAGATGCGAAATATAGAAGACTTTGTGGAGTTTTACTGCCTTAGATTGTACCAAGAACTACAAGCGTATTTAAGGGAAAAGCTACCTAGTGATATTCCTTTGTGATTCCAAGAAAAATAATGGGGTGATGGAGCAGTCCTAGGGTTACAATCTACATGAGGGATAAAATGCACAAATATGTAACTAAAACCTATCTAAAGCACTTGAAACCGATCTGTGTGCTATGAGAACCACAAATCATGTGTGCAACAATTTTATTGGATAGAAAGAACAAAGAAAAAGTAACAGAAAACTCCTGAAACTTCAATTTGAAGCTCTGGGCACTTGTCAAAATGAAATGGAAGTGATCAGCTTCGTTCAGGGATCGGTGATGATAGAGGTGACTCAAAATGGTAAATAGATTGTTGTATGTGCATTTGGAAGTGTTTCAGATGCATGTGGCTGCCGATTGTTGGCTATTTGAGCCTGTTTGTGTCCAAACACATATATGCATGTGTTCGTGCTTGCATGGGCTCAGGGATCCTTTGCTGATTGATTCTAAAAATATAAACAAAATATATTCTAAAGCCTGAGGCTTTGAACTGGGGTTAGTAATGTTTTTTATATTGTTTTTTTTTTGTTTTTATTCTAGACGGCGTCACTGATCCATCAGCAGATTATGTAATATTGGATCGCATGGTAGATAGATAATAATAACATTCATGATGCTGCACAGAGACTACACAATGTCATGGTAGAAGAGTTTGGAGACTTAAACAAGAATTCGTTTTTTGCAGCCAACCCATCAGGGGAGGATATGGAGATTCTGCATGACTCACAGCCGAGCACCAATGCAGGCATTGACCTTCACAAGTTTCCACAGGCAACCAGAGATATGAGGGATGTAGGGACAGTGAGTCCCACTGCGTTAGGTGAGCTGAAACTGGTTCTTTGTATTTGTACATATATCATAATGCTTTGTTTGTTTTAGAGGATCCAGCTACTTACCTACCTAACTGACCTAGCCCATGCATCGAATTATTATGAAGGCCGTGGCACTGTAAAGATATGTATTATTCAGTTCCTCTCAGTTTTTTTTTTTTTGTTTTTTTTTTGTTTTCATAATAAGATAATTTTTCCTGAGGGTTTTCATTCTTCCTGATATGTGCATTGTAAGAACTAAGCACAAAGGTATTCAGTCTTTGTTGTGAAGTACTCTGACATTTTAGAGTAACTACCTAAGCACAAAGGTAGTAAGGTAGAGGTCACCAGGAACGGGAACCCCTTACATAAGCATGGAGCTCATTTTCTTCAAAATTGCTACTAGATATTAGGAGAGGGATAAAATACAAATTTAACTCCTAGAATATGTTTAGTATATTGCTTGCTAAGACTTGTTGCAGAGACTTTAGAAAAAAACAACACAAAACTGAGTGACTTGTAGCAATTTTTATCATGACTCACAGATCGATTTCCAGAACACACACAACCCACAAGCACTCAAGCTACCACACACACACACCATGCCACATACATGCATGCATGTTCACCCTCGCATGCATACAATTCACTTAAATGACACCAAAGATAGTCAAGAAATGTTCATGATGCACATGGACAGGAACTGACACTTAACTAAGCATCACTGGTGCCATCCACTTTGGGACAATCACAGACCTCCAGCTCCATCATGTGAACATTTTCTTTCTATCTCTCTTCTTTTTTGTATCAAAAGTATATTGACCACTATCAATGTAGTTCTCAATGATTTAGAAACGAGTTTCAAGAGGACTCTATGGTTAGAAAATTAGCTACCCTTGTTTCAGATAAATCAGCACCCCACTTCCTAGAATATTCCAGACTCATCCCATAACCCCAGTCTTACTTGGACAATTTAGATAGTCATCACAGTAAATCCCTTAAATAAGCTTGTAGTCCTGTGAAATAGATAAGGCAGTATAACTCCAAATATCCTCTCAGACTCTCTCAAAGATAGGCCAAAACCTCTTCTACCAAGAAACTGATAGTGAATAATCACTGACCATTCACTCACATTTCTTAAAGCTCAAAAGAATCAAATATTCACTCAAAATTGTTAAGCTGCACACTACATCTTATCTACAGTGACTCAAAAAACTGAGTCAATGTTTGGTGCTTTTAGAGTATTCATTGAATAGCTTTGAATGTAAAACATATATGAAAAAAGTGTTGGTAAATCAAAGAACGAATCTGATCAGGGCTATGCAACCATTAAAAATTATATAATTCTGATCAGGGGTGATGAAGATATGGGCAATTCAAATCAAGGGCCTATTGACTCAGTTTTGTGAAATGGTATCAGAACAATCAGAATCTGACACTCCATCTATTATATAACATGCAACCCTTGATAGATGGTTACTATGGTAAAGTTATCTTTCATGAGAACTCAAATTAAGGCATTTAATCCCCCCCAACATGTCCAGAACTCCACTACACTCCAATGCATCCCACTTCCTCTGCTCAAAAAGAAAACATCCTCTCCTTGGCCTCTCATGGTCATTCCACTTGCACTATTGCCTCAGGACTTGGGCTCAGCCAGTCCACAGTATCCAGGACTCTCAGAACTCTCCATCTCAACCAGCCCTGCTCCTCTGGAGGTTGTCTCCCCAAGCTTTCCTCTAGAGATCAACATGCTATTTTATCACAAATTGCTACTGGCAGAGCTGCCAATGCTGCTCAGGTCACCAAACACATCAATACAATTATCCCCCACCCAGTCTCCTCAGAAACAGTCAGAAGAGTTCTCAGGAAACATTCATTCAAGGCTGTGGTGAAGAAGAAAAGGCCCTTCCTCACTGCAAGGCATAGATAGCTGAACTTGGCCTTTGCTTTGAAGCACAGAGAGTGGACTGTAGAGGACTGGAAGAGGGTGATTTGGTCAGATGAGACCAAAATCAACAGGTTTAGGTCAGATGGGAGGCGGCGGGTCTGGAAACAGAAGGGGGAGGGGTTGATTGAGAGAGAGGTGCAGGGGACAGTCAAGTTTGGAGGGGGAAACATTATGGTATGGGGGTGTATGGGATGGAATAGTGTTGACCAGCTTGCAGAGATTGAGGGGAAGACAGATGCTGATCAGTTTGTGTCCATTTTGGAGGACTCCAACACCACCCAAGGGAGTTTGGCAAATTTGAGAGAGAGTAGAGGAGGTATGGAATAAGATACCACCAGAGGTGTGTCAGAATTTGATAGAGAGTATGCCTAGAAGACTTGAGGCAGTAATTAAGGCTAAGGGGGGCAATACCAAGTACTAGAATTGCAACTTACTATTTCTCTGATACCCTCTCACAAAACTGAGTCAATGGGCCCTTGATTTGAATTGCCCATATCTTCATCACCCCTGATTGGAATTACATAATTTTTAATGGTTGGATAGCCCTGATCAGATTATTTCTTTGATGCACCAACAATTTTTCATGTTTTACATTCAAAGCTATTCAATGAATAGTCCAAAGGACCAAACACTGACTTAGTTTTGTGAGTCACTGTATATAGATTCTGTTAAAAGAGCTGAGGCAAACATTATCCTTGTTATTTTTTATTGTTCAATATGATTACATAATCACTTGATTGCATCAGAAAAATACAAAAAAAAACATTTACAGCTTATTTTGGTCACAATCCAAGGCTAAATGCCTTAGGAAATTTTCTGTTTATTTTTAGAATCAATCAGAGGATTGGCCACAAATCTGAAGGCTAGCGAATGCACACATACATTCCCCTTATATGATTGCACATGTTCCATGACCAATCACAACATTCATGCACATGAAACATTGATTATATTACAATAGGGAACAACAAGTCACTTTCTACACCATTATATTGGCACTGATCTGTGTCTGAAGCTTTGGAAGCTTCAAATTCATCTCGGACAAGCACCCATATGCGCACAAGGAGTTTCAGAAATTTTTCATGTTCTTTTCCTGTTCTTTCCATTTAAAAATATGTGGAACAATTCAATTGTAGTTCTGAGAATTTTTCACAATCAGTTTCAAGCTGAAACAAAAGTAATTAGATCTGCAATAGCTAAACAATCACCTCAAATAGTTTAGCACCCCAGACTCATTCTGGACCCCCATTTCCTGTCTCTTCCACAAGACATTTTCCTGTCACAATCACAATATAGACACCTCATCTACATCATTGTCCTTCCGAACCAATCCTTCTGAATGGATCTTCCAAATTCCAAATCACCCTTGCATCAATGTTTCACATACATTTGATCCGGACACCCAATCCAGTTCAGGAATCATTCCATGAAGTGTTTAGTGAAACAATCAATAATCAGGTCCGATCATAATCTTTTCTGGAAAAGAAGCACCCTGACTATCCCCATCACTATCCCCATCTTTTCCAATGAACTCATTGATTGAGTTGTTTCTATTGTGTGGAAGCTTGCGATGACATTCCATATCATTATTTTCTATGATATGAATGTTCTAGACCCTCAGGATGACCCTCCAAAGGATTTAGGGACAGTTAGTTCTACCCGAAGAGCCAGGCGATTCGGAAACATGTTTCAAGAGTTATTGTGGGTCCATTAATCTTTTTCTTCATTCACAATTTTCCTACCACCCTTGTTCTTTGTTTCCTATAGCCTTTAAATTAGTATACATGTACCTTGGCTACTTTCTAACCATCATGGACTCATTCCCATTCGCTCTTTCTTCCGAATGGTTCAGTATATAAGCTAGCACATTCGCATGTACATTCCCTAGTTCAATTATCGTATGTCAACTTGATTTTCTACTCACACTTGCCAAACTCATCTCCAACTTACCTTCAACAACAACTTCATATTTTTTGAGTAAGCACTCCAATCCCACTTTTATTAGTTGAATCCACATCAAGGAATGTAAGATCATTGGCTGTGATCGACATGAACTGCAAAGTTCATTCGATTCACGAGATAGAATCCTTTCGGAACCTCTGTCTCTTCGGAACCATGCACTTCATTCGCAGATGTTCCGAAAGCCATTCGCTTTTACTGTAGGATTTCTATTTGCTTTCCAAAACTACTCTATTACTATTAGGGATGTTTCCGAACACTTTTACTAATCCAACATTCATCCACAACATTTATCATTGTTATTTGGATTCTGACATTTCCTTATCTACAGTTTCACTTAAATATGCTTGTATTTCTTGTTAAAATCCAAGGCAGTAAATCTCCACAAGTCCTGCTACTGTTCTCTCAGTGATTGCTTGATATCTCTACTATCATCTCTCTGATAGTAAATTGCTACTGGATGTTTGCTCTCAATTCAAGGATTCTATTGAGATCAATTGTTATCTCAAAATTGCTAAGTTTCTCTATTATCTCTATTAACAACTGTTCGTGCAACTACATGCAAACATTAAGCACTGATAGATTTCCCCCACATCAGCACCTCCTTTGCATCAAAATACAATTTTGCTTAGATAGGAAAATAGGTGCCAACTCTCCAGAATATAGCAAAACAAAACAAAACAAATTAGGAAAATTATACAGAATATTTCTTTTCATTTTCTTATTAATCCTATCAACATGAATGGCTTGGCACAATTTGCTCTTATCTCAGCCATTTATGCCAAGCTTTGGACAAGAGAGGGACTTGCAGACAAATGGTTTTTGGAAAGAGCCATCCTATGTCCTGATTGTGGAAAAGATAAAGGAGGAGGTGCTCAAGAGATTTGCAGTGGAGGAAAAAGTCTACTCCAGTGGTGACTCTGTCAAAAGGAGACAAGAGGGGGATTGTATTCTATGGGGTGTCTGAATTCTGTTAAGGTAGGTGGGCTGCCTCATAACTGAAAGTTAAAATTGTAGTGCCTCTGATGCACTTTCAAAACCTGAATTGAGTGGTGTAGCTTGGAATTAGACAAGACTTTGTCTGATTAAGATGAGTAAGAGGGTATTAAATGTTCATCTGAAATCAGGGTGTTTTTGTTGAGATAAGTGCAGTAGCTAAACACACAAGGACTATAAAGTAATAAGTACTTGTGTATCCAGGCAAACAAGAAGATATGCACCTCAGTGAATGGACAGTTCACTGAGGGCTTAGTATTTTAAACTACACTAGTTAGTTGCTGGGATTACTAAGCAACTATAACCAAGATGTCCACAGAGTCTCACATGACACTGCATTCTAAGCTTACTGGTTCTAACTCCAACAGTTTTGGTAGAGAGACAGGATTTATCCACAGGATAACAGACTAAAACATTATAATGGTTGGAATTTGAGCCATTGGGGGTGGTTTTCTGCAAGGCTGGAGTTTGGAATGACAATGAACAAGTAAGGGGGGTAGTCTCTATGGATAATAGATTTGGGTTATGCTGTGTTTTCACACAGAGAATTTTACATTAGAGTGTGAGAGCTAGGAGTTGGATAATGTTCTTTTAGGAGAAAGGGAGAAAAGGAGTGATATTGTATATAGGGAAGTATTAGACAAAGGTACTTGAAGAGACAGTAAAGTTAGTTGAAAGATGATGTAGAAACAGCATGGAACACAGTGAGGGATTTACCGGTTGAAGCTGAGCCCAGCAAGGATTCACTCTCTTGCATCGAAGCTAACTTGTTGCCAGGAAGCCAGGACAGTGGTCACGCTGCCTGTCACGTGCGATCAATGCCATCTCTCGATCACATACCTCTTGAGCTTGTGCTCAATATTTTGAAAGGTGCCTGCCTTGAAGATATCCTCAGCGT
>QMFG01003307.1:20358-32923 GCA_003314545.1 Ramaria sp. MG151
ACAATCTATTTGTTCATAACATTCAACTTTAATAATTGGATTCTGACAAACCTGACCTGGAATATGTCTGCTGGCAAACCTGCTGGAGGGGATACTACTCTGCCAGTGTCCTGCCTGGGCCTGCAAGGGGACTTGAACCCCAAACTACCCACAGAGATCACACTAGGCTGGTAAGGGAATCCAAAGTTATATAAGATATCAAATACTAACTACAACAGCAAGGAGCATACCTGGTAAGGGAAATCCAAAGAGAAAAGGGCAAGGATTCCCTTACCTAACTAACTGTATAGCTACTGGTGATCAAACAAAGGCAAACACAAGGGCAACTAGTGCTAGAGAAAGTGTCACGATCATGAGTTATCTTCTACTCCGCCTTCCGAACCACCCGAACATCACTCTTCTGAATCAATTCTTCGGAACCTGAATTGTTGCTAAACTCGTCACACATGAACCATTCAACATCTCGTCACCCTTAACACCTTGAATCATTCTAGCAACATCACAAGGACCCAACCAAGAGATCAGGTTCTGTTATTAGCCTTTCCTCAGAAAAGAAGCATTTACACTATCCCCATCACTATCCCCATCTATTTCTAGGAACTCAATATCAGGGTTGATTCTATGCTTCTAAAACCTTATGGTGACAAGACATACAATTCAATATGTTGACACATTCATCCCCGACACTCAGGGTCGTCGTTTAAGGAAGTGAAACAAGAGT
Source organism: Ramaria sp. MG151 (assembly GCA_003314545.1). NCBI lineage: Eukaryota > Fungi > Basidiomycota > Agaricomycetes > Gomphales > Gomphaceae > Ramaria > Ramaria sp. MG151. The sequence continues at coordinate 21,080 of QMFG01003307.1, forward strand.
TTGTCTATCCGAAACGACATACAACTCGGAAACAGGTTTCAGGACTTATTCCTAGTTTGTTAAATCTTTTTCTCATTCACAATTTTCACCCCACCTTTGTTCTCTATTTTCTATGGTCATTAATTAGCATACATGTACCTTAGCTATTTTTCCGATCCCCAACGGACTACTCCCCATTTGCTCTTGCCTCCGAACCTCCCAGTATATAAGTAGCACATTCGCATGTATGTTCTCTAGTTCAATTATTGCACGTCTACTTGATTGATCTACTTGGTTTAACAATTCGTCGTGAACAATCTTGAAGAACAACTTCACTTTGAAGTAAGTCCTATAAAACTTATTAAATTGGGTTTGATTACACTTCAAAAGAATGTAATCTCATTGGCTGTGATCAGCATGAACTAAGTGGTTCATCCGATCCATGAGATAGAATCCTTTCGGATTATCTATCTCTTTGGAACTATGCACCTCTTCGCAAACATTCTGAAAGCCCTTTGCTTTTACTGTAGGATTCCTATTCACTTTCGAATACCATTCTATTCATATAAAAACATTTTCGAATGTTCCTACTAACAATACATTCATCTATAACATTTATTTTTGATAAATTGAATTCTGACAGAAAGATGGGAAAAAGAGAGGCAGAGAACATAATGCAGGGGATGGAATGAATCTAATATGAGATGAAATAGAGGAAAGGAGGGAAAGGAAATGGGGGAAAGGGAGAAAAGGGGAGAAAAGGGCAAAAAAGGGAAGAAATGGGTCATCTTCTGACACAATTGTCCCCATTGTCCAGGCTCACCTTCCAAAGGGCTAGGATAATAATGTTACTATCCAAAGAGTCATGTGATTCAGAAACATGTTTCAGGATGTATTTCTGATCTGCTAATCTTTTCCTTCAAAATTTTAACTTCTCCATCTCTATTGCCTTTAATCAGCATACATGTATCTTGTCTACTTTCCAACCCTCACAGACTATTTCCCATTCACTCCCCTTTCCAAACTATTTGGTATATATACAGGTCTCTTGCATGTATGCTCCCTAGTTCAATTATTTTACATCTACTTGTTTGCTTCACTCAAACTTGGCATCTCATTGTGAACAATCATGAACAAAAGTTCCTGGATGAATATACCTTTGAGTGAGTACCCAAACGTCATTGATGATAGTCTAAACACCTTTCAAAACAATGTAACAATGTGGACTGTGACTGACATGGACATGTAAAATCCATTTGGCTCATGAGATAGAATTCCTATGGAATATATCTCTTTGGAGCTATCCATCCTTTTGCAGATGTTATGAATTTGCTTTTACTGTAGGATTACCATTCACTTTTGAATATCATTTCTTCATCATTTAGTAACATCTCCGATTGTTTAACTAACATTGCATCCATCTACAACTCTTATCACTTATAATTCAATTCTGACAGAGATCATCCATTTGAAAACATTTGTTGGTGGGTGTAATCATCTATTTTTAATGTAGTCATCCAAGGATGAGTTCCTTGGGCTTACAACAATTAGGAAATGGGGTCCTAGGGTGTTATGCCCTGTTCTTTGTGTTCTTCTGTATGTATTTTGATCTCTAATTTATGTCCTTTGTGATGCACTCCTGTGATTATGTAAACAAAGCATCAAATATACAATAACAGTTATGGTGCAATGCAAAAGGGCTGTGGGGGTCAAGCAGGACAACTGTGGGGGGGTAGATCTTGTGCTACAAAGATCAGCACTTGTTGTTGCTGTAAGGGCAACCCTCCTAGCACCCACAGGTACCTAGTAGAGGGGAAATCCAAAGATATATATGTGGAAGGAAATACAAGAAAGGGAGCTCTCACCTAGTGTAAGCTTCCGAGTCGTGTTCTGAGAGGAAGTAGTGATATCGTCGGCTAAGTGTAGATAATCCATAATGTGGATTAGACAAGAGTTTAGAGAGTAATTGAGCAAGTTGTTGAAAGATAAGAAATGATCTTAAAAGTGCACAAGCCAACTCAAGGTAGGAACAATGTGCGAGTGATAAGATGATTTTTTTAAAACTGAAAATACAAGCTTATTTATAGTAATTCTAGAGGGTGGAATTATACTGTGGAATGTGGACAACAGAACTATAGAACAAAGATGTGAAAAAGAAGACAATAGAATTGTGGAACGTGGATGGTGGGAAGTGGACACATCTGAGTCATAGTCACGTGGATCTAACTAATTCTAACTAATTCAAAAATAGAACAAAAGTGGAATCACCGTACAGGGAGTGCAGCTCCCTTACACTAGTAGAGGGAAAATCCAAAGAGGAAAGTCTAAGGGTCCCCACTACTAGTGAAAAAACTATATACAACTATCTAATGCCCAACCAGGGGCATCCCTACATGCTGTCAACCCTGCCCAACTTCTCTCCACATAAGGTACTTCATCCCTGGCAAAGGCTGGATGTCAGGCTGGGTATTTGGGTCATATCCCAAGGTGGTCTGAGGTTTTGGGTCAGCTCCCCAAGGTGGTCCGAGACTTTGGACTTGTAACTGGAGACTTTGGACCTATGACTCAAAGGTTTGGACTCAAGTTCTTGTGCTTCAGACTTGTGTCTGGATTGTGTGAAGGTTCAGACCTTGGAGATGTAGAATTCAGTGTGTTAGCTGAACTGGTTGTCCCCTGACAGTCACAAGCCATCTCACAGATTTGTGGGAGGAGGTTATGCCATTGGATGTGATGCCGAAGAGGTAGGGAAGGCTTCAGTGTCAGGGGATAACCTGCTTTCACCAAATTCTTCGCCTCTAAGACCTTCACATGTTCGAAGCACAAGTCTGAAGCATGAGAACCTTGGTCTGAAGTCTCGGGTCCTTGACCCGAAGCCCCCAATTACAAATACAAAACCTCGGACCACCCGAGGCCTCAGCCAACCTCAGGGTATGGCCCTAACACCTGGCCCAACATCTGACCTTTGTCAGGGACAAAGTACCTTATGGGAATAGAAGTCAGGCAGGGTTGACAGTGTTAAGCTAGAGAGTTTAGATTCAGTCTTAGACGGGTAAGACTCAGGTATATTCAATGAAATCTACCTAGAGAGTTTAGACTAGATAAAGCAGGTAAGTTTACAAGAAGAGTTTCTAGAATGAAGATTACTCACTTCAGTCTTAGACGGGTAAGACTGAAGTGTCGGAGTGTAAAATTCAACTATATATAATAAAAAATGGTTCTCACGCTCTAGCTATAGCGGTGTTGAACATTTTGAGGAAAGAGAGAATAGGGTAAAGAATATAGGTGGTCAGAATGATAAGCTCACTGCATCTCAAAACTTCACAGACAGCACATAGGAGTGCCCCTGGTTGGGTGTTAGGTAGCATATATAGTTTTTTCACTAGTAGTGAGGATCCCTAGACTTTTCTTTTTGGATTTCCCCTCTACTAGGTGAGAGTTCCCTTTTATTGTATTTCCTTGCATATATATACCTTTGGATTTCCCCTCTACTAGGCATCTGTGAGTGCTAGGAGGGTTGCCCTTACATTCAGAGCCTGTAAGCAAGGCCATGGGTGGGGAATGTATTCACATCCAGGTCTAAGGAGCTAGTTCTTGTGGTTATCTGCTATCAAGGACTGGAGATGGACAGCATGATACAGGGTTCTTGAGTGTGGTTTTGGTTGCTTACACACTGTCATCCCAGTCCCTTATTGTAGTCCAACCTATTGGTCAGCTAGCAGTGTCAGGAGTATATGCATACTGTCCTGTGCATAACCCTCTGACCCAATGATCATCTTGACCATGCATAAGCATTGAGCTGAAAGCATTCTTCCATGCTGCATCTGCAATTACCATGCCACAGTCTTTTGATGGCCCAGGACTTGGTGACGGCAACATTGGTGCAGATATGCACATTGTCATGTGTAGCGCTTGACTTATTAATGTCTATGAAGCAACTGACTGAGTTATCAGGGAGGGGCCACTCATGATAGTTGGATGCAGCCAGGTCCTCAGGCCTTCTCTCTTTCATCCCTAAGACTTCAAGACTCACTCTTTGGCAGTGCACATGCTGTTCATGTGAGTCTCTAAGGTCACAGTATCCATAGTTGCATTGGTAGCCAGATATGCTGGCTAAGAGTCTGCAGCATTGTCAGACTAGGGTGTATGGCATATGTGTAGATAGTTATATAAAGATGTGGGGGTGGTGGTTTTTGGTTTTGCCTTGGGAAATAAAAGGGAAATGGTGGACCATGGGTTATCCCCTGGCAAAGTTTAAAATATTCATATAGGATCTTATACAACTTTGCCTTTCCACTCTTCAATAGACATAATTAAGTTAGACACAAATGCCTATGTGTCTCCTTATTAGTATGGAGAATGCCTTGCAATTAATAACTCATTGAAGAATCATATATCACATAACTTATATACTTATTTCCAGTCACATTGATAATTTTTGTGACAGCTGTTCACTGATACCTACAGTATGTGTCTGAGCATGAATAATAATCAATTGGAATCTTCATATCAAGACTCATCATTCCAACATGTAATTTTCTCTTGCTCCAGTGTAGGAGCATGAAAATTACTTCTCTTATCACCTAGAATAGATGTAAACTAGTTACTAGATGTGAATATATCTCAAACTCTTTTTGTATGTGGTGACTAATAACCATCTAGCTGACCACTCCAGTAAGGTGTTTCATTATACTCATGTGTTACTAGCATCCACTTCAGAAGGAAGGCTTGTAGCATTAGACTAATTAATGGATGATCAATTACATTGTATATGTTTCAACTTCTTTGAACTAGTTTTAGAAGTTTCCTTTGTATTATAGAGAGTTTGATCAGAGTTACTAGCTAGTTTGTACATAACATCAAAGCTATCAGGGTTAGGAGATTGTTTTGAGAAATCACCATGATTCACTAAACTAGGACCTTTAGAACAATCAGTTTGAATGAGATCAACACTAGATAAAGAGAATATTACTTACCATCGTAATCTGGATGCATAAAAGAGGTAAAAGGAGCCTAGATACAGTTGACTAATAAGCTATATCACTTTGAGAATGATACTTACTCTGTATTTCAATCCTGGAAGCACACTAGAAGAGCATAGGTTAGAAAGATGAAGACCTGCTACTCAATACACAAAGGTTTCATTTGTATGTGTGTAGCATGAAATGAGAAAACACACCTCTTTGATTTGAAGTGGTAGTTTGAAAACAGTGCAAAGGCTGCAGGATGGCCTTTTGTACTGACTAAAATACTGATAGACAGACCAAATAAGTCTTGGGATTTTAACAGGAGATTGGCTTATGAAACTGGCAAGAAGATAGCTGGGAGACTACATGCTATGTGATATTAGACTCTGTGCAACTTGGATCCAAGTTATTATTGAAGCAGATGACAGTAATAAGGATGGCATAGAAAGCTAGAAGGGATTTACATGTGCCGCACGCAGACATTTAGTGCCGCGCAGGCTGGAATGAGTGCCGCGCAGTATCACATACTTTCACACAGATTTTTACATTTATTGTTGTGATAGCTAGAGGATAGTCTAGAATCAACCAGATAATTTGTGTTGCCCTCCAAAATCCCATTCTTAGTCTGTATAAGCTTATTTGCTTGATTTCTTCAGTGCACGGCAGTCGCAGCAGCGCGGCACACTGCGCGGCAATTTTCCAATGTTAGTTAACGCGTTCGTGCCGCGTTGACGCGAGGGTCTTCAGAAATTGTCACTCTCCATGCCATCTCTAGGCAACATACCTGTCGAGCTTGTCCTCGAGATCTTAAAAGGTGCCTCTCTAAATGATATCCTTAATGCCACTCGAGTGAGCCATAAACCATGCACATATCTATAGGGATAGCAAGCTGTACTTATGACATCTTAGACATCAGCGTTCCTCCGCTCAATCGGGTCCTCGTCTAGAGCTCTGTGGGCGAACGCACGAGATGCAGACAAGCTTCCCCTTCCTATGGGAGAAACAATAGATACTGTTCCTATCTCGTCGATAAGTAAACTCGCTGCCTATGCGATCGCACTTTCGGCTGTTTGGTGTGGCCCTGTCGCCAAGCCTCGAAGGATATCTTGCACCATTCTGCGACCTCCGAGCCTCCGCCCATGGGGGCCGCCTGAAGAGTCACCTGACGCTACCATACTCCCTGGAAATCAATGGCTTCTTATCAACTTGGATACAGAGCCGTGTGTGTACTGTCCTGAAACTGGGGAGTCTTTACTACTGAAAATTGAAGGATGGGTGGTTTCCTTTGCTTATGAGTCTTCTAACAATGGATTATCTGTCACTCTCGCGATATTGAAGGCAATATGGAGTGGCGAATCTTTAGGGTTTAAGAATTATGACACGTACGCTACCTTTTCCTCGCACTTGATCAATTCAAATATGTGTGTTGTAGGTTCCTTGATGTATACATATTACAGTTCGACGCTAAGCAGCACCTTCGCACTGTACCGAGTGTGAGAAAGGCCCAGTGCATCCGCATTCAAACATTAAATTACCCTTCTGGTATCGATTTGAAAGGCCCACTAGTTGTCTTCTCAGGGGATGGCAATATGTTTATTGTCAACTGGCAAGAGGGTTTGGGTGTAGCATTATCTCCCTCTTTAAACATCACCCTGGAGGAAGACCCAACTACAGATGTGCGATATTATCCATTAGGCTTCATATATTCAGCACTGATATAGGTGCAGATCCCTTTGGTGATGAAAGCTTACTTCCATCCCTCCAAGCCGCTGCTTGTGGTCGAAGCATGGGGGGGTTCAGGCTATTCTATCCGCATCACCAGCCTCCCTGCTGTACTGACACCCCTTGAACTCCTCTCGAGCGCTGATCGGACGGACAAGAGTCTGAGATGGCCAACACAGTTACTCGTGACCAAATGCATCCACACACTTGAATCACACCAGGCTCCGCAATACAGGGGCTTTCGTTCTCGTGGCGAAGAATCTCCCCTTCTGGATGTGATATCACAGCCGGAGTCTCCCTGGCCAAAAGCGACTCTGGACGTGCATCATCTATTCATATCGGAGGTAGAAGAAGTTACATCGGAGACGGTTTGCCACAATTGGATTCCCGCGCGCAGCGTCCGGATTCAAGAAGTTCGTACAGCGGCCGGTCGGACATTATGTGTTGGGTCCTATCGGGGTGCAAGGGATTCACGCATGGTCAAATTCCTTCCCATGTCTGATGGATCTCGTCAAGCACCGACTTGGATCAATTTGGAGTTACCGGAGGGCGTAATAGCAGCTTCGATCATAAGTTTCGACGATGTCTACGGGACATTACTGCTGGATGACGGCGAGGGTCAATACAAAATCATCCAATACTGATATATCCCTATCAAGACAACATCTCGCACGTTAACGAGATGCCCATCTTCATTTTTCCTTGTATAAATTGCGGGCTAGGTGACCGTTGGTAGGCATCTTTTTTCTCGATGTAAAACCAGGAGACGTGGAGGTTTGACATATTGCTTTTGTTGCACAAATGATTGTATAGCGCGTCCGTGTTGAATTTTATAACTTATTGCATACCATTACGGGACATTTATTCTAGTCGAGCACCAATGCCTTCATTAATTCAGGAGAATTCTTGATTCATTCTATAACACTAAGCTTGGTAACATGTTCCATCGTATATGGCATAACAAACTGACATAGTCTAGCCCTCACACGTTTCATAACAACGTTGTGGCATTAGCACAATACAGCTGGAAGGAATCACTGGCGGGAACAGTATAGAATGAAAACTTCTACCCCACTCTGTGATTTAATCGTCAAGGCGGTTGGTTGGCTTATTCACGGTACTTTTTCACGTGCTCTCTATATGTCATCTCTAGATCACATACCTCTTGAGCTTGTGCTCAATATTTTGAAAGGTGCCTGTCTTGAAGATATCCTCAGCGTCACCCGTGAGAGACGTAAACTTATGTCTTTGTGAAGATCCGAAACTAAACTTATATACGACAGACATGTGCATCATTTCGCTCACTCGGGTCCTGGTCTAGATCCTTGTGGGTGAACGCGAGAGATGCACACAGGCTTCCTTTTCCTATGGGAGAAACACTGGATACGGTTCCTCTTTCGTCCATCAGCCCACAAACCCCAGGTCAGCGGCGGGCGCAGTATATAGGTTACGCTGAAATAAACCTCCTTAAAGCTAACCTCTTCCCTGGAAGTCAATGGCTTCTTATCGTCATGGATCCAGACCCGCGTGTATATTGTCCAGAAACCGGGGCATCTCTATCACTGGGTGTCGAGGGACATGTGACCGCTTTTGCTTATGAGTCTTCGAACAACGGATCATTGATTACTGTCTGGATACTGAAGGCAATATGGCGTGGCGAACCTTTCAATGTTATTGAGAGGTACGCTACTTATTCTCGCAATCGAAGTATGATACCTTATGTTGGAGCATGTGTCATAGATTCCTTGAAGTATACATATTAATTTTCGACGCTAAACAGCGCTTTCGCACCGTGCCGTGTGTGTGAAAAGCTCAGTGCATCCGCATTCAAATTTTACGCTGCCCGCTGGATCTCGAATTGAAGGGTTCGCTGGTTGTATCTGGAGGGGATGGCAAACTGTTTATTGCCAACTGGAAAGCGTGCTCAGGTGTAGCCCTCTCTCTCCCGCTGAGCTTCACTCCGGAAAATGCTTCAAGTACCGACGTACGGTTTTATGTATGGACTCCTTGCGGTCGGCACTGATGTGAACGCAGATCTCTTTCGTGATGAAAGCTTGCTTCCACCCCTCCATGCCGCTGCTCGTGGTCCAAGGATAGGCCCATTCAAACTACAATTTCCACGTTGTCAGCTTCCCGGCTGTATTTAACACCCTTCGAGAGCACACGAGAGTCTGAGTTGGCCTACCGAGTCACTCGTGAGTAGATGCATCTATACTCTGAGGCCACAACGTTCTCCTGCATATTGGGGCTTCCGTTCTCGTAGCGAGGAATCGCCTGTTTTGGATGTGGTTGCCCATTCGCCTCTTTGGCAGGATAAAAACTTCCTCGACTTGCATCATGTAGCCGTCTCAGAATTAGACAACCCCACGCCGGAGACGAGTGGTTTCAATGTGATTTTCCAACGTTACCTCTCGATCCATAACGTCCGTACAGCGGCTGGTCGCTCACTATGTATTGTAGCCTATTGGGAGCGTTCACGTACGGTCGAATTCCTGAACATGCCTGACGACTCTCGTCAAGTACCTACCTGGGTCAGCTTAGAATTACCAGAGGGTATAGATGTACTTGAGATCAGAAGTTTTGACGATGTCTATGGGAGCTTACTCCTGTATGACAGTGTGGCACAAAACTGGATTGTCCTGTATCCCGTGTTGGATTTTACTATTTACCCGAGATGAATGTTCGTTCAATGACGGTAAGACATGGTAACATGTACAACGCAGTTCGTACGACATTGGAAAAATAACATATGCTAAGGCGCGTAAATAAACCGGGGGTAAAGCTACTTACCACCTACTTACACACTCAAAATGTCTAAGACGCTTGGTATAATGGTGGACATGAAGTTTCCCTTACAGTAGAAAAGGGTGACACAGGGCTGACAGTACCCATGCATACTTTGGATGGAAGTGAGGACCTTGCACAAAGATCACAGTGTGACACACCATTCCCCCTCAAGTGCAGAACCCCACTGACCTTAGCCTCAATTCACACCAGTAGTGGTCCACTTTGGGTGTAGGCAAATGGTAATGAACTCTTACAAAGTGACTGTGATTTCCCCACTGCTTGTTAGAACCCATCTCAAGCCCAAACCCCAAGCCTTTGGACACTTTGGTGCAAAACCACAGTCATCCCAAACTTGTTTCACATCTATTCTGTTTCATGTTTGATCTCTGTCCCTTGCAGCTTATGACCCTGACCTCAATCATTTGGTCCCTGACCCCTGAGCTTCATCATATATAAACCACTAGTTCATGTACATTAGACCTCAGTTCTGAGATCAACTAGCATACCCTAATATAATCCCTATGCCCCAGTCTGCTAAGGTCATGCCCAAACTTTGGGTGACCTTGGGACTTGTCCAAAATACCAGGACAGGATGCTGAGGCAGCACAGCACATAAGCTGAAGCCAAGTCCCATCAGACCTGATCACCAAGCCTCAGCACAAGACCTGAACCTTGGTCAACTCTATATTGAGTTCTATCTGCACTTTGGTCTCAATTCTTAATACTTCTGGATCCAACACATCCACACTAGTAACAGTCCACTCCAGGTGAAGGTGAATGGTGCCAGCAAAGACAGTTGAGGAAGGCAGGAGAGTGCCCTCTGATTTACTTCATGGCAACACTATAAATCACTGTCTATGTGTAGTATGGTTGTTAACAAAGTGACCTTAGTGTTAAGTCAAACACTGAGTATGATTGCTAACTATCTGTTAACAAAGTGACTACAAGGTTTAGTTAGTTAAGCTAAAGGAACTTGTAAGAAGCTAGTTGCTCACCCTTAGTGTTAAGTCAAACACTAAGGGGAGCCGGTCGTGCTATTGTACTACTATATATAAGGTGTGACCCTTTGCCCAGGGTCCGTGTCACACTCTGATGCTGTGACTATGTGTGATGCAATAGAGTATGACAAGAGAGGGGGAATGCGAGTGTAGGGGCTGGGAATGGAGTAGAATAAAAATGGAAAGCTAACACTCCTCCTCCATTGAGTGATCCTTCATACCTAAGCCCCTTGCGTGGATGTGGTGCATCGCCGGTGATAGTCATTTTGTGAGAATGTCGGCAGTCATCTCAGCCGTGGGTGTGTAAACCAGCGCGATATTTCCTTCGTCTATATGATCTTTAATAAACAGTTGACAAACCTGTATATGCTTCATGCGCTGGAGAGTCTTCTGGCTATTGGCAAACGTGATAGTAGACTGATTGTCTTGGTGTATGCCCGTCAGCTTGATCGCTTCGAGTCCTAGCTCCTCCAGAAACCTTTGCGTCCATAGGACCTCCTTGGTAACTTCTGTGAGCGATATGTACTCGGCCTCCGTAGTAGACAGAGCGACCATGCTCTGCTTCCGTGAGGCCCATGCGATTGGGCCGTCCCCTAGGAATACCACGTAGCCAGATGTGGACTTTCGGTCTTCAGTGTCACCAGCGAAGTCTGCGTCGGCGTATGCGTATAACTCGGTTGACCCTCCTAGCGTTAGCTCTTGGTGCCATGTAGTGTAAACGAAGCATAGGACCTTCTTTGCCGCTTCCCAGTGCGTTGGTCTGTATCTGTTAAGATGTTTAGATAGTAGATTTACCGAATATGTAATGTCCAGCCTGGATACTATTGATGTAAACATCAGGCTTCCGATTATCTCTCTGTACGGTACCTCAGCCACCTGGTCGCTGTCCTCCCCCCCAGTGGCTGATAGAGGGGAGGAGAGATCCATACCGAGGGGTAGCGGTGCGTAGATTGGTTTAGCGTCAGTCAGGTTAAATCTCTTTGTCATTTTCTCGATGTACTCCCGCTGCGAGATGTGGACAGTTTTTGCGTCCTCGTTACGCCTGATCTCCATTTCTAGGATCCATTGCACCAGTCCCTCGCTTGAAATCCCGAATCTGGACCTAACCTGGTCTTCTAATTCAATGAGGCGGTGAGTTGAGCCTACCGTAGTTGAATCGTCAACCCAAAATCCAACTATGGCCCAAGAGCCGTCCTCCTCCCAGTTCCTGTAGAACAGCGCTCTGTCGAATTCAGAGCACGTCCATCCAATGTCATCAACCATGAACGACTGTAGGGTGCGGCGCCACTCGTTGCCTCCTTGTTTGGTGCTGTATAGCGCCTTGAGGAGCCGCATGGCCGGTGTTCCTTGCCGGGGGTCTCGAATCCCTCTGGTTGTTGGACCCACACTTCTTT